>RJWT010036298.1:0-13097 GCA_004365215.1 Cuniculus paca | reverse complement strand
TTCAGGTTGGCCTTGAACTCAGTTTGTAGCCCAGGCTGGCCTCAGATTCACAGTGATCCTCCTGCCTCAGCCTCCTGAGTGCTGTGATTACAGGTGTGCACCACCATGCCTGACTGAGATGCAGATTATTGATAATATGCATAATTGAGTAGCAGAAATTCTTGCAGCATGCTGCTTGGGTTACATGTATTCTCTGTGGACTGAGTACCCTTACCACAACAGCAGTATGACTATGAATCAATAATATAGTGCTGGTTTTGCAAGAGGAGATGGACAAATCAGATAAGGAATAATATCATGTGTAAGCTCTAAATTGAAAGACTTTCATTTGACTTTGCATTAGTCATATCATTTAACATGTCCTGTTTTGAGACCAGAATACAAGACACAGTCAGAAAAACTAGAAAGTATTTTGAAAGGAGGAACCAAATTATTAATATGACAGAACATATTTATTACAAGATGCAACAAGATTGTGAGTAAGAGTTGGCTTTATTTATTTATTTATTTATTTATTTATTTATTTATTTATTTTTTGGTACCGGGGATCGAACTCACGACCTCACACTTACCAGGCAGGCAGTTGACCTGCTGAGCTAAATCCTCAGCCTCAGAGTTTACCTATTTAAGGGTAGTTTTTTTAGTTGTTGACTGTATGACTTTGGGGTACATTACTTGGGCCACTGGAGTTGATTTTACAAGTGTTTGGTGACTGCAATGTTGGAGTTCTCCTAGCTTAAACGGAAAAGTTAATAAAAGATGAGTATTACCCTAAGAATACTTGAGGTGGAAAGGGAAATTCTATCTTTCTGTTAAGGGAATGATGTACACAGGAAATCATAGGAAAGGGCAGACATGGAGAATTCTAAGAGGTGGGCAGTGTCATTTGTTATGGAAGGAGTTAATGGCTTTGAAAGCGAGGGTGAGGAGTAGGCACTGAAAAAGAAATTATTAAGTTATATGTAATGGTTGTTAAGAGCATGAGCTCAGGGCCCAAATCATCCTTTACTGTTTATTTGTTGATCAATGTTGGATACAGTACTGGGTATCTCTATTTCTTTACCTGTAAAATGCACCAAATAGTGGTGCTAACTCAAAGCACTATCTCAAGCATTACATAAATGAGTTATAGTGAAAAGGACACAATAATTCCATCTGTGCATCAAAGAGTTGAAGTTATTATTTGTTACTTTAAAAACGAATGGTTCTTACAAAGTAGCGAACTATTAGAAATGTGAGGAAGTGTGGATCTCAGAGGCTGGCAAACTTGCAGAAGCTGGAATGTTTAGGAAGATCTCTAGCCATGGTACTTACTAAAGCATAACTTTTAGTACTTGTATGTCTCTCCTATTCTTCCTCTGGGATGACGAGTATGGACATTGATTTACTGGGTTTTAGAAATGTAGGAGTGCTGCAAAATTGTTTGATAGATTAGGATGGACATAAATTTAGTTCTAGGGGTTACTTGTTACTATGATCAAAGAATAACTTTTGTCTTTCTTGAATCTAGAGCATAAAATCATTTTATTCTTAATTAATTTTCAATATTTAGAGCAGTGCATCTACACAAACATTAGTAGTTATTAGTATTTCTTTTTACTTATTATTAAAATAGATTGAGAACTTTTTTCCATAGAGCAATAAAGATGATTTTTCCCCCTGAACATAATGCAGATTGTCTACAAAAGAATTTTTAGCTGCAGAATGACATGATTAAGTCCCTCTCTTAAAAAGCAAACACACTTCTAGCAATATGGAGACCAGTGAGAAAATTATATACATAAAGTAGTATTTTATTTCTCTGAGTTTATGTTTGTCAGAAGTGCAGATCTCAGCTATATTTTCTATCGAGGCACAGTGGTAAAAATGAGGAAAAGACTCAAAGTTAGTTTATATAGCCTTGTAGCAAAAACACTTCCCTCACCAATTTTTACCAATGAAAATAACTCTGGAAAGTCCAAGGGATTTTCACATTCAGGGGTAACAGGAAAATCAACTAATGCTGTAGTCTAAATTAAATGAAAATTCATTATACAAATTACCATTGGATTTGAAACAGGTGTTGCCTTCCTACTTAGGAAGGTAAGAAATGAGAAAACTGCCTCAGATTTGTTACTGATTTAAAGTGCTTTTAAAGTCTGGATAAAGTTAATTCTCAAAGTTACACTTCTAAATTTCTTCTGAGGTTGTTCTCTTTAAGAAAGAGAATTTATGAACATCAGAAAGAAAAGAAGCAAGAAGGAAATAAATGTGTCATTTGTAATAGGTCTTCAAAATATTTGGCTACATAATCATAGAGTTGAGGTGCTGCTCATTCCAAAAGAAAAACCTATTAGTTAGTGTCACCTAAATAACAGTATTTCTGGTGTCTGCATAATTTTGGAAATGCTCAGCCCCAGTCTTAAAAAGTGGAGAAATTAAAAATCCAGGACAATGCCAATGAGCCTTCTTAGAGAGCTATCTATTCTACTGCACAAGAAAGGGAGCTTAGAAAGTGAAACTTTGTAGATTGATCTGTTGGTAGGAATCTGTTGCCACAAAACTCAGCTCTGTTTTCCTGTAACTGTAAGAACCGCCCCCCGCCCCCAGAGGTTTGAATAAAAGCTGACGCTCCTCTTTAATACCAACCTCACATAAAAGACATTCATGGGATCAGTATGTCCTTAAAAAAAATCTTAAAGTGATCCTTCACAACATTACAGTTTGCAGCATAATTTTCTACAACAGGATCACTAGTATATAACTATATACATGCATGTATTTTGCAGTTTTTTGTTTCTATACGCATGCTGTTACATGACACCTCCAGTGGTCTCATGATAGAGTAAAGAAAGGCAATCTAGGAAGCATTTAACATGACACCACACTCTGGATACAGTAACTCCAGCTTACTGTATAGATTCTGCATAATTTGCCACTCCCACATACAAGTTATGCATATTTAAATGTATGCCCCCCCATGCAAACCTGCCCCTATGTTTTCAAACAAATTGTAACCATGTCTTAGCAGCTTGCTAAGAATCTAAATAGATCCATAGAGCATTGATTTGGAGTATTTTTATATGGAAACATGACAAAGTTTGGGTTTCTAAATACTAGTAACTTACTCCAATATCATTGGAGTGTCTATGTTTTTGGAAAAGAGAACAGAAATTAAGAGAGAATGGGTGCTTTATTTTGAATTTGCCAAAACCAATGTCTTTAGATGAGATTTAAGATGGAACCATCAGTTCCAAAGTTCAAATTGAATGAGTGCATAGTTTTAGCATTCTTTATATGACTAAAAGTGCTATCGAGCAAGCACCCAGAAAACATTTAATATAAACACCACAGAAGTGTGTCACCAGGGTAGGAAAGTAGTTGTTAAACCAAATGATAAAGTTCAAAATTCTCAATATGCTACCAGGATTGATCCCCGCTTATTATTCCAGCTCCATGAATTAAAAGCTTCCCACATTCAAATTCTGCATTGTGATTCCAGCCACTCTGAGTATCTCTCCATTTCCAGGGAATATTCCTCTAGAATACATAATCTCTTCTTCCCTTGGTTACCATTATTCATTCCATCTTGTTCCAGTCTTGTTACCTTCATATGTTGTTCTTGATGGATTCTTTGTTTGTGGCCTCCCATAGTTAGCTGCCTCTCTAATAGACTCTAGCTCTATAGTTGGCTTATGATAAAATTCATCCCTCCATTAATAGTTTTCATATTGCATAACTACTTCCTCAGTAACTCTGAAGAATAGGAGCAATAACTTACTTTCTCAACATTACACTGAAGACTTTTGTATCTGGAACACAGTAAAGTTGCTAAATATTTGTTGATTGAACAAAGGCTTCTCATTGAAACATCTGTAAGTTGATCAAATGCTTTACAAATGGAATATCCCTCTCTAAATATTGCCATCTTACTCTTTCTATAGGTCACTTGAGTTTGAGCTTGGTACTTAATACCACAGTTAAAGAAGACTAAAGTGGGGCAGTGGGGAGACTGGGTTTGCATTTTATAAGCATCTCGCTTAGAATATTTCAGAGATTTATGAGGCAGTCAACACAGTTTATGCTGTATTCATTTTTGTGTTAGATCCCCATAAATAGTCAAACTTCATTATAGTTTCATTCATTGCTACAATGAAAGGTACAACTGTATCTCTGGTCAAAGTATTTCCAGGGAAAACTATAATCACAAACAAATGATGAGACAGCTTTACAAGCCATATTAGAATATCAGACTTGTATTTCATAGTTAGAGTAGTATAAGTATTTGGGTTATTTCCATTTTGAGCCTTTTATGGAGATCTCATTTAATGAAGCTCCACAGTATCTTTCGTAGAAGATCTTGAAGCAAGTTTGCACTTCTAATGATGATGTACAGTCAGTTCACTCTGGCCTCTCGTTTCCTCTAAAGACATTGCCAAATAAATCCTCTCTCGTTTGGTAACGTCTTTGCATGGGGACAAAGTTTGGAAACCACAGTTTTAGACAAAGCTTATGCTTTATTTCAATTTGAAGAATTATGACCTTGTCTGGAAATACATAATTTTCAAAAGAACAAATATGGAAAGACTTTATCCACCGATTTTCTGGAAGGAATAATGACTTTTTAAAAACATGTGTTTTTTTAAGTAGATGATAATGAATGTAAATCATTCAACAAAACAATGTGAGCTTATTTTCACATTTGTTTGGGATTAAACTGCCTCCATAAACTGTTTCCACATGTATGCTAATTAACTCTGCAGCAGAACCAACTACCCTACTTTGAGGATTATAGACAAAAGCTTTAAGAAATCCTACCTTTTGAGCTCAACATTTATCTGCCTATATTTGGTCACCAAGTCTCTGTTATGAGTAAGTGTATTTTGGGGTCTATTTTGGCTCAGGGCTTTGGAAATAGGATATGGAATATTTCCCTTGTAGATAAAAAGATTGCATACAAGCCAGTCTGCTGTAGAGCCATGGCGATTATTATTTGATAGTCGTCAATTGCATATAAAATGAATTAGGAGTTTTCTAGCAAATCAATCTGAATATTAAAAAAAAAAATCTCTCTTACAGTGGTATGAACTGGCACCATTACTAAACTAACCATGCAAAAGACCAAAGACTGAGCAGGCATTTTCAAGCTTGAACACCCTTACAAGAGGGAATTTTGGCAGTATTATTTTGGTGGCTTTTTGAGGTAGTCATGCACCTAAGCCCTATTTGGAGGAACTTGTTTGTAGTTGATACTTATTTATTAGCTGCCAAATTTTAAAATTTTAAAAGAATAATAATAGCTCATGTATGTGATCATGTGTGAACATAAATCAGAGAGAAGAAAAGCAGAAACAGGGAAATACAAAGAGCATATTTAAACCCAGGTTCTACTTATTACTGCACAATGACAGAAAAACAGATTCTACTATGTATTATGAGAAGTTTATTCATTTGCCCATGTGATATTGCTTTCTTTCAATTGTTTTGGAGTAGTTATGTAAATAAAATTTTAAGAATTTTAAGTTCCACTTTGATTCAAATATAGGTCATATTCTTCAAGACAGCATTTTGTCCATAGTTACCATCATATTTGTACAGTTTTTATCAAGATTTAAGTAATAAGGCCAGTGACAAACTAACCTGTATCTTTTGAAGTTCCTCAGACCAACAGAAAAATCCCAGAATTCCTGTTATAGTTTCTTTCTTTTATTTGTACACTCATTCTACAAGAAATTTGTGAACATCTCACCTGCACAAGTTACCAACACTGGTTACACAGATGGCTGTGTACATGAAAGTGGTGTGTTTATCACAACCCTCAGGACACACAGCACATGGTCTATGTGTGACTGTGTATGTATAAAATGGAAATCTGTGAAAAAATTGTGAAGGAAATTACAAGGGTGCACAGGAGAGAATTAGCAATGATTTACAAAATGACAGACTTCTCCGAGGCAAGGAAGGGGCCAGTGGGAGGAGACAGGAGAGAGAGTAGAAAAGGGTAAAGGGATTCAAAATAAGATATGCCTTATCCATGTGCCAATTCCCAAATACCAATGTAACTATTATGTATTGTAGACATATACTAAGACAAAAGAGATTGCACTGGGATAACATTTTAAGAGAAGGATTTACCTAGCTTAGATTGAAAGTCAAGCAAGACTTGTCTGAGTCTTAGCACTATGGAACTTTCTTGCTTCACTACGTTGATGACATTTGCTTAGTTTAGTGGACACCAAGCCAAAAATACGGAAAGATGTTTTGTCCTCAAATCTGCATACTCAAGTGGCTTCAGAGTACTTTTTTCTGAAGTTCATTGGCTATTGGGTCCCCCCAAAATTGAATCAGAGCTTACTCACAGTATGAAAAATGAAAGGGACTGGTGGTCTGGAGTGACCAACTCCTCCTGTGCCACGCCTTTCCACCCTTTCCCAGCCCTCAGAGAGGCCTCCTACAAACACCTTGATTCGCTCCCTTATACTCTCTGGACACATGGCCATGTGGGAGCACCTAAGAATATAGTGACAGAACTCAATGTAAATGTCTTAGCCCTCTGGGATCAAGGAATAATTCAAAGAAGAATTTAAAAACCAAGTGTTATTTGTGATCAAACTTATTTTTTCTTGTGATGAAAATCAGTGTAAGTGAAACAATTGCATTAATATTGGCCTAGTGCATATTCTTTTCCACTATAAAATTCCTTCTAATAATTATTTTTCATTTGGCCACAGGATTACTACTTATACATTAAAATATTATACTGTGTCAGTTATACAAGTCAACAGTGTCTTAATCACTTTCTCATTGCTGGGACTCAATACCCAGCACCAACAATTTAAAGGAGGAGAGGTTGATTTTGGCTCATGCTTTCCTCTGTAGTCTGCTGGCTCCAAGTCAGGACTGAGTGACAGAGGGCATGACAGAGAAATAGCTGCTCACCTCACAGCAGCCCGGAAACAGAGAAATCAAAGGAGGAGCAGGAAGAGAGATACATCCTTCGGGTCACACACATAGTGACCTACCTCTTCCAAAGGGATTCTATCCCCTTTCAAACATACGAGACTTTGGAGGCCATTTAAGAGCTAAACCATAAGAGATTATACAAAAATAGAGGAATTAACATTTAAAGATTGTAATAACATAAAGGAAGATTAGATTTTTATTTTATCTGAAATATTTCTATATTTTAATAAAAATTTGGGGGGAATGTAGAAAAAATACTTCAAATTCCAGCTTCATCAGTTCACTTGCCTTCCCCTGGTCTTTACATTGTACAAGATTGTAAAGTGAGAAAGCATCTACCATCTTTTGTGTTAAGTGGATGACTTGTATTGAAATAAAGGTAGGGATGTTGGGATGAAATCCCGCTGTGTTCTATATATGCTTATAGAACTAATATGATGAAGGGAGGATATCTAGATCACAGTTGCTATCAACCATACTAGAAGAAAAGACATTTATCTTATCATACCACGAGGATCCACTGCAATAGGTCTGAAAGAATCTGAAACTGCTGACAAAACCACAACACTGGGCCCAATTAACAATACCCATTTTTAATTAACAGTCACTGACTTTTTGCATTGAAATATTCACGCTCTAGGTGTGAAATGGCAACCCCCATTTGTCATACCTGTCAAAATTAATTTTTAAGTCACATGGTCTTCCTTCCACAGGATAGACATGAATAACTGCAGCATTCTTTCTACCTGCCAAAGTTCAGTGCTAGGATAAAGACTGGGAAAAAAGAACCCACAAACCTGGTTGGGTCCACTGTTAATATTATAATACATATCAGTTATTTCCATAGTATTTTAAATGTCACTTACTATGCCAAGATTTATTCTATTGAAAGTTTTTACTCTTAATTCATTTTAATATTTTATTACAATTTATATTAAGCATCTAATGTGTGTTGGATTCTTACCTAGGTATTTCCTCACAGGTTATATTTAATTTTGAGGACATGATTATAGAAAAGATAATGTGGACATTATAATGTAATAATAAAGAATAAATTTCTGTATATGTGACTATCAGAAAAGGAGGAAAGAGCACCTTGTGAAAATGTAAACTATAGCATAATAAATGAAAGCACGGTTGGGATGGAAATTGAAATAAGGATAAAAAGCAAGCAACTTGCCTAAATCTGTGTAAGAATTTCCACACATGGAAATTTTTACACATAAAAAGTTTATTTTGACTCATTACTACTGTTAGACTGAGAATCATTTATGTGTATTCATTGAGCAAGTAATACAATGACACTTTTTTCAAATAAAAATAGCACCAGTATGTTCTATTTGCCTTGTTTAATCCTCCCAATAACGTTTTGAAGTCAATAGTATTATTTTCATTATATGAATGAGAAAATTAAATTCAAAGATCTGATTCTTTTGAAGTGATGGAGTTGGAAGATGGTAGAGCAAGGACCAGAATGACTGACTGCTGCATTTATTCATGTAGTTGTTTATTGAGTGATCACTATGTGCTCGAGGTATTAGGGAAGGAAAACAGAGGCAAGTAAAGTTAACGTTCTGACCTCAAATATTATACTCTGGACAGAGATGGGATGTGTGTCACCTTAAAAATATGCTACAGAGGAAAAAAGTCTCACCATGTACCAGAGTAGTACAGATGAAGGAATGAGGGTTAAATTCTTCCTGTCAAATTTGGCAGTAATTCTAGGATAAGATTACACTTACTGATTGGTTTGATATTTCTTCCTGAAGTGTTTTGTTTTTGTTTTTGTTTGTGTTTTTGTTTTTGGTTTGTTTGTTTTGTGGGGTTTTTTTCTGCTGTTTTGTTTTGTTTTGTTTTTTTGTTCATTCCCTCTAACTTCAGCTGTCACTAGCAAAGGAAAATGATTTTAAAATGTGTTGCATTGGTCTAGTGCACAAGACGCTTATAGTCTAATTAGAGAACAAAATGCCACCCTGGAAGCAACAGAAGACCTGTGGAATTTCAAGGTTATAATCATTGCCAAAGACTTCAGTTAAATAAAAGGAAGAATAAAGCATGGGACAAAGAGAAACTGTCTCAATGCTCTGCCACTGAGGAATTTAGTACTAATAAAAGGAGAATTATTCAGGAAATACTACAAAGAATCAATAACTGGGATCTCATCTTATTGAAATCTTATGTACGTCAAAAGAAATCACCAACAGAGTGAAAAGACAACCCAAAGAGTAGGAAAAAATTTTAGCCAGTTGTTCCTCAGATGAAGGACTAATATCTAGAACATATAAAGAATTGCAAAAAAGCAGACTCCTGCAAATTTAAAGACCCAATCCAAAACTGGGCATCTGAAATGAATACACACTTCTCAAATGAAGTACAAATGGCAAATAAATATATGAAAAAATGTTCAGTGTCACTGGTCATTCAAAAGATGCAAATTAAAGCAATGTTGAGGTTCCATCTCACTCCAGAAAGAATTGCTATTATCAAGAAATCAACCAGTAACATATGCTGGCAGTGTTGTGGGAAAGTCCCTTCTCCATTGTTGGTGGGAGGTAGACTGGTACAACCACTGTCGAAATATGAGTAGAAATTCTTCAAAAAACTAGGACTAGAGGTCCCACTTGACTGAGCTATTCTCCTTCTTGGTATCTTCTCAAAAGAATTAAAAGCAACATACCACAGCAATATATGTGCACCCATGTTTACAACATCGTAGTTTGTAATAGCTAAATCTTGGAAACAACTCAAATAGCCATCAATTGAAAAATGGATAAAAAAGATGCATTTTTTTCTTTTAATGCAGTTGAGTACTACTCAGCCCTAAAGAAGGATAAACCTGAGACATTTATAGCTAAATGAATGGCCCTTGAGACCATACTCTTAAGTGAAATAAATCAGACACACATGTGTAAATATGTCAGTAATTAATTTAACATTTGATTTTCTCTCATTTTCTAAGTTTATTGCTAAATGTTAAGAAAAACAGGTAGGTAAAAAGGAGAAAAATTAATACATAATTTTTCTATTTTAATAGGTACATATTGCATATTATTTAACATTAATGTTATCAAGTTTAAGCCACTAAATATTTTGGAGTTCATTTTTAACAGTTGCATAATATTTACTATATATGTGTACCACACACTGATTATTCATCAGTCTTTTTTAGGTACTTCCAGTTTTTCACTATGAACAGTAAGTACTGTTTTCATAGATAAATCTTTTATACTTTCAAGACTGTTTACCTGTTCCTGAAAGTTTAACTAGTAGATCAATAATGGTGTTTACATCTTTTTCTTGGAAAACTATGTGTCCAAATTTTGGTTTTATACTGTCTAGAGACAACATTTGTGATAAACAAATAATTTTAACTACTAGTGGTTTTTAGTCAATCATTTTTTCTTCTCCAAATAAAATAATTTGCTTTTAAAAATGCTATAAAATTTTGTTGATCCAAAAAACTAATGAGAATAACAAAAGTACTGATCATAAGACCGAAAAAAAGCTACATGAATTGATAAAATATCTCATAGGGTAAAATGGTGAACCAGACAAATTAGATGCATGGGTGAACATTTCATCATCACCAGAAACCAGCACAACTGTCAAAGTTGGTAATAGAAGTGGGTACTTACATGTGTGAGTGGCACCAATCAGTAGGTTTATATCCTGGATGGAATATAAAGGGACAGAAAGAAGGTAGGCTCACTGCTTCCTGTCTGCTCTGCTATGGACTGTTTCTTCTTTGCAATGACCCTCAGCCATGCTGCCCTTCCATGGAGCCAGATGACTATGGACTGAAACCTCTACAAACTGTGAGCTAAAATATACCTTTGTTCCTTTAACTTGTGGTTGTCATGTATTTTGTCCCAGAAACAAAAAATGTTGCTAAGATCTACTCCTTGCAACCAATGAAAAGTAATCAGTTAATGAGGTGAAAGTAGCAATTAAAAAAAAAAGTCTATCACATCAAAAGTCACATGAAAGATGAAAGTATGATTCACACAAATATAAAAATGCAGGCAATATATGCTGCCTTTGAGGTGTCCCACATGTTGGACTTAGCAACCTTTAAAGCAGAGGCCATATAGGTTCAAAAAACTAAAGGACATTGTGTTTAAAAACTAAAGAATTACAATGTCTCAACTTTAGAGAAAAAACTTAAAAATATTTTTTAAATGATAAAACTGGAGTTGAAATTGACCACAACTGAAATTTGAACAACACTAACAACAAAATTTGAAATTTGAAAATCACAACAGTAAATTTAAATGTGCAGGATACGTAGTCATTGGCTAAAACAGAGATCTATAGAGATGGTGCAATATGGCACCAATAAAAAAGAAAATGAAGTAAAGGGAACAGCTTCAGAGAAATGTAGGATAAGATTAAATATATCACCATAAATGTAATGGAAGTCTTAGAGCAGAAAGAAAAGAGACTGAGAAAATATCTGATGGCCTAACAGCTGAAACTGTTCCCAGTTTTATAAGAAACATTAATCTATACTCGAAGCACACCAGGGGCTCCCAGTGCTCAGTGAGATCAACATAGAGGTGAATCATAGTCAAAATACTGTTACTCAATAGACAGAGAAAAACTTTAAAAACAATAGGAAAACTTAATTATTATATACAAATGAAATTCCATTAAGAATAAATATTGGAGACCAAAAATACAGTTGCGGGGACTTAAGGTTCTTAATAGAGAAATAAACTGATAAGCAAACATTTTATTAGGAAAAACTATTTTTCTTCAAAAATGCAGGTAAAATTAAGACATTTCCATATAAAAAAAACTTAGAATAATATTGTTGGCAGACTCATAAACAATGTTAAAGTAAGTTCTTTAGACTGAATAAAAGCAACATTAGACAATAGTTAAAGTCTATATTTAGTAAATCAAGCAAACAAACAATTATGCAAAGATAAAAGTATAATTTCATCTATCTTCTCTTTTCTTCTTTGAACTGATTTAAATATCTGTTGCAAAAATTATATCTATCTACTTGTATTATTGATCCTATCACACATAAGTATCTGTTTGCCAATGAAGACACAAATCAAATAGATAAGGATCAAGCCGCATTACAGCAAGGAAATGACTCTGATGGTCATTTGGATCAACAGAAAAAAATTTTTTAAAAAAGGAAAATAGAAATGGAAAGTACAAGTTATAACAACTTATATGAGTATGTACTTTCTCTGCTTTCCTCATTGAGGCTTTTAAAAAGGCATTGATTATATAAAGTAAAAATTGAGCATTGCATTCTTGGGTTGGTAACATGCATACGTTATATATAATTACATTATTTTGTTCACAAACATATGAACAAATGACAAAGGGGAAGAGGCAATACAATTAAGCCTCTACATCTTACTGCAATTTTTAGTATAAATGCAAAATAGAGCCCGATGGTATGTATGTGAAAGTATACCCTACCCTTAGAAAAAGAATCTAAAACATATATTATGGCTAAAGTTATTAAAGAAATTAGAAAGTACACTAGAAAATAGTTACTTAATAGAAAAGAGTATGGTAAAGGAAAAACAGAAGAAATGAGAAACAAAATTGAAACCAAAATGATAGTTGACAATCCAAGCATATCAATAATATAAAAGATGAATGAATTGAGCATTGCAATCAAAATTCAAAAGTTCTAAGGCTTGATTTCCAGAAAAAACAATTAAAAAATCAAAATGTCCAAATCTAGCTGTACAAAGGAGGCATAATTTAAATTAAAATATGTAAAAATTTTGAAAAGGGTAGAAAAACATATCATGCACATAGAAACTAAAAGAGAATCATAATAGCATAATAATTCCTGACAAAATAGACTTTAAAAATGTTACTGTATAACATAAAAGGGTTGTTTTTTTCCCTGCAACCTCACTAGCATATTTAATTGTTTGGTTTCTTGATGATGGCCATGCTTTCTGGGGTAAAAAAAAATCTCAGTGTTGTTTAAATTTGCATTTCTCTAATAGTATGTAAACTGCTACAAACACTATAAAAATCAGTGTTGACATCCTTCAAAAAATTAAAATGAGAAATTTCATTATAGCCAGTTGTTTTTTCCTAGGTATCTTTCCATAAGATTTAAAGATATAATATTGCATTAATATATGCAAGTCCATTTTTATAGCAGCAGAATC
>RJWT010036297.1:0-13273 GCA_004365215.1 Cuniculus paca | reverse complement strand
GATTATATATTATATATAAGGTATATATACCTTAAATACAAAAATATGGGCACATATATATGGATATATATATATATCTGTTACTTAAATACAAAGATATATATGATATTTATCTCATATATATACCATATATATGATATTTAAGATAGTTATACTGAAAATTTCTCTTAGTTCATTGAAAAAAGAGGTTTGTGCTAATATTGTTTGGACAATTAAATGCCAATATCTTGTACTCTGAGTAACTAATTTAAAGATAACAATACATAATATAGTAACCGTTGTTACCCTTCTATTATCTTGTTTTGAAATTTTGTTTTATTTTTTCTCTTCAAAATAAAACAAGAAAATTATCTAATTGACACAGAAAAAGAAAATGTCTACTAGAAATTTACAAGAAAATAAATACCGCCGGGGATTTAGCTCAGTGGCCTAAGCGCCTGCCTGGCAAGCATGAGGTCATGAGTTTGATTCCCGGTGCCGCAAAAAAAAAGAAACACCAATTCCTAAGAAACGCATGATGCAATTATTGAATTGGCGCAGGTTCTCAAGTATGAACCACGATTATGGTAGGAACAACTACAGCTGAAAGACACACCCTACCACAGAAATGCAAATTAAGACCACAAATGGGCAAGAATGAGATTCTTCCTTTCTATGTCTAGGAAGTAGGTTTACCTATCAGAATTCTAGCAGCCAGGTAAGGCAATGAGAAGTGTGGAGCTCCAGTATTTGAAATTTATAAATAAGCTTAGCTGAGCTGCCTTTTTTGAATCAAATTTTTCTCCTCTCAATGACATCTGTAGCCCCTAGACCTGACAATGAAGTGCAGACTTTTGCCTGAAAGGTAGGCAACTACCTAATATACAATGAAGTTCTGCTTTTGTTGTTCCTCTATCCCTATCTCCTTATAAAGTTCATACCACCAATTCCTCAGCCTTTAGAGCATTTTTCAAAGTAAAAATGTGCTACATGCTGGCTCCACTGGTAGTTTAAATTTTGTCATTCTCATGTCTACTAAATAAGAATAAAATTAGAAGACTAAAAGGGGAAGGAATCCTCCATCTTTTGTTAAGCATGATTACACAATACAGTAATCAAGACAGTGTTGTATTGGTAGAGTAACTGACACACCGATCAATGAAACAGAATAAAAAACCCAGAAACAGATACACATAAATATGCCTAAATGATTTTGACAAGGTTACAAAAGCAATTTAATGGAAGCAATTTAATATATGGTATTGGAACAATTGTATAGGCAAAGGCAAAAAAAAAAGAACTTCTAACTAATCTCACACAACATACACAGTTTAAAAATTTAGTCACTTAAATACAAAATTCATATTTTAAGCAAAAACATAAGAGAAAATTTTGGTGACTTAATAGAGGGCAAGAGGTCTTACACATGACCTCACATCCATAATTCATTAAAGAAAGAATTAATAAATAAATTTTATCAAAATTCAAAACTTTGTCAGTGCAAAATACCCTTATACTGGGATGAAAAGATAAATTTTATAAAGCATAAAAATATTTTAAATACATATTGATAAAATCTTGAAAATTAGCAATCTAATTAGAAAATGGGGAAATCCTGAACAGGTATTTCACAAAAGAAAGAGTGCATTAATGAAAAATCACATGAAATGATGCAAAGTGAAATGCAAATAAAAACTACAATGAGAAACCATAACATATCTTCTAGACTGGCTGAATTTTTTTAAAAAGTGATCCATGGTGGAGAAACTGCACGTTTCACACATTGCAGGCATGTGTGCGAGATGGTGTAGTGTCTCCAGAAAAGCTCAGCAGTTTCTCATGAAATTAATTTTACACTTAACTCATTTGGTGGATTGACAACTGGTGGCCAACTTGTAACACCCAGCTGAACTGAATCAGCATGGTACCGGATGTGGATGGACCATCTGAGGATTGTTGTCAAAAGGAGAGGTAATGCTGGAGAGGAAGAAGTTGTGTTGTTGGTTCCTTGTTGTTGTCAGTTCTCCTGGAGGAGCCTGTCGAGTTTCTTTCCTGATATGAACTTAGCTGTTCTCATCATCAAAGGAGCTTGGGACCTTGTTGTCACTAATAATGGCTGTGGTTCACTTTGGGGGAGCTCTGGTGTTACTGCTTCCTGGCTCCGGAAGGGAAGATGGTGTGCTGTTCAATCTCCAGGAGATCCTTGTCACACTGGCTTGCTGATATGAACTCAACTGTTCTCAAGGTTGGAAGAGTTCAGGACCTCATTGTTACTGAGGATGGCTGTGGTACTTTTCGAGGGGAGCCCTGGTCCTTACTTTGAACATCGCTTCCTGGCCCCAGTACAGATTCCTCAACCCACTGGCACAGATCCTTCATCCTGCTGGCACAGAATTTCTAGCTTCTACCACTGACCTTTGGGACTTTCCAGTGTAGATCCATGAAACAGACTAGCATGTGACATTGTCATGGGTTCTAGGTCTTCAACTGGACTCCTGCAGGACATTGTCATGGGATCCAGGCCCTCAGCTGGGTTCTTTGGAGTCTTTAGTGTGTGGACAGATTTCCTACACTTTTTGTGTTTGACTCTTTAAATGACTATTGTAAAATAATTTTATAGATTATGTGTCCTGTATTAAATAGTTTCTCATGTAAACCCTGACTACAACAACCCACATCTCTGCAATCACATGCTTAGATGTTTATACCAAAAAAATGGAAACTCATCCTCACACAAAATCTTGTGCATGAATATCTGTAGAAGTTTTACTAATAAAAACAGAGAACTTGAAACAAAATAAATGCATCTCAAAAGTAATTGGTTAAACAAATTCCTGCCTATCCCTACAATGGAATCTGACTCAATAATACTAGAAATGAACATTTTCTATATCCAGCAAGCCAAATGGATCTGTATGGCATTATATGTAAGTAAAAAGGCAAAATTCAAAAGGTTTCATGATGTGTGAACTCATCTATATAACATTCTGAAAAGGACAAAACTGTGAAGATGGAGAGAGGATTAGTGGTTGTCAGGAGACAAAGAATGGGCAGGGAGGGAAAATAAAAGGACAGCAGGAGGAATAAAACTATTCTGTATATAGATTATATGAGTGGTTAACAATTGTACATATTAGATAAAATTGCATATAAAACACAAACATCCTGAATAAGAAGTAAGTATTGGAGATATTTTTGTAGAGATAGACCTTGAAAAATTAAACATAGATGGGTAATAAATAGATATGAAATCATTAGACTATTTTGTAATTCTGAGACATAGTTTTCTTTAAAATTCTAGAAAAATCACTATGAGAAAGAATGATAAATTTGACATTACTAAAATTAATAAACTTTCTATCAGACAGGAACATGATGGTTAGAATGAAATGTCAAGGTCCAGAATTGGAGAAGATACTTGTTACCCATATAACTAAGAGAGGACAGCTAGTTAAAGTATATGGAGGCCTCTTTTAAATAAAAAAAAAAAGAGAAAAGAAAAAAAGAAATACATTAAAACAAGCAAGAACATACATTTTCATGGCTTATCATGAAAGGGACATCCAAATGGCCAATAAACCACATGAAGGACTTTGATATCATTACCTTTCTGATAAATACAACTTAAAGCACTAATGAGAAAGTACTGCGCAGCCAGTCAGGTGCTGAAGTCTTGGAGAGTTAGCAATACGAAGTGCTGCTGAGCCTGTAGAGAATCTGGGGTTGCCAGCAATCGCTGATTGCAATATTAATCAGTGAAATAGTCCTGTGAAATCTGTACTGTGAAACAGTACAGATGCTTCGGAAAGAGATTAGGCAGTTGTCTCTTAAGCAAAACATTTGCCTCTGCTAATACCCTAGTACAATCCCGTTCTTACTATACTCCCAGGAGGGATTAGCTCTTATTTCCACAGAAAAGACAGTTTCAAGAACATTCATAGGTTTATTTATGAAAGTCATAAAGAGAAAATATTCCAAATGCCCACCAATATGAAAATAGATAAAAATTGCACTACACTTATACTGTAGAATACCTCATGGTAATGACTACAGAACAAACAGGTACACATTCTCTGTGATGAATGTGGTCATTATGTATGTCTAAAATGTAACAATAAAATGTGATTGGAAGAAAAAAACAAAAGAATAGGTGGGTAAATATAATAAACATAACAGTGACTGAAAAGAGGACAGATGTCAAGGTATGTATGCTGTCCATTCCCTTTTAAATAAAATTCCAGAACAGGAAAAACTAACCTATGGCAATAGAAATTAAAATGCTTATTACCTTTTGGGAATAAGGATGAAGAATAATACAGACTGGGAAGGAGAGTAAGAAAAAGTTTCAGCTAGCAAGAACATTTCTATATGTCAATCTAATGCTTACATATGAGTGCACATATTGAAAAATTTACCAACTTGTATGCCTAATATTAGTGCTCATGATAATTTTTGTGTATATTTTAATTCTCTAAAAATTAAAAATGGTGAAAGATAATTAAACATATATAAAATTATATTTAATATATTAATTTGTGACTATGTTAATTCTTCCAATAGAACTATTGAAAGATACATTTTGAGAAGAAAACCACCACAATATGAATTTACATAGTATAATAAATAATAATGAGTAGAATAATTAATGAAAATATGAAAAAATATACATCAAGAAATAGACATAAGCAAATAAGATATAAGATATTCTATTTTATTAGTAAGCAAATAAATTCACGTTAAATAATTAAATGCTACTTACAACTAATGCATAGATATATACTTCATTTTTTAAAATATTCACATTTTTAAAAATAGGGTTATCAGTTTGGAGCTAGACAGCACATGTGTACATTTTTCTTATATCAAATTCCTAGACATTTGGGCAATATTAATGAAAAATTTTAAAATGATACAAAAATATAGTGTTTTAGGAATCAACATAAATTTGCTAACATAAATATACATATTTTAATTTTTACATAAACTTGGTGGTAAGATAATTGTGGGTAATTTAAATTTTTTCTCATTGTTTTATCCAAAATTCTTTGAGCAGTAAGATGTGTTACATTTTTAATTAAAATTTTATTCCTAAATTCTGTAAATAAGATTTGTGAAAAATTCTTACTTGTATGTCGCTAGGCTTATTTCATCATTATGAATATCTTTCTCCATTTCTTGTTTAGTTTCTTCAAGCTGCCATTTGGCACTTTCACAGTCTTCTGTGATTTGTTCAAGTTCTTCATGAATTTGTCTGAATAGATCCGTTACCTAGAAACAAAAATATTTTTGCTGATACTTGCATTTAAATGTTAACTAAAAGAAAATACTTTAAGTTAGGGTACTTGTAACTTAGGGGAAAGTTCTATACACACATTTCTCCCCATAGTTCATCTACTTCTTACAGAAGTAGAGTTTCACACACTGAGAGGGATCAGTGCCAGCCATATACTTGAATATCCAAATTAATAGCGCCAAAATAAAATCAATGTCTTTTCACATAACAAAAGCTGTTTCTTTTTGTTGTTTTTATTGTGAAAATAATACATAATTGTAGAAAACATGGAAACAAAGCTGACCAACAAAAATAAAATCATCTGTACTCCCTTCAACAAAGAACCACAAACAATCACACTATGTTAATGGCCCAAAATATTTAAATTTACCGTCTGTATCATTAATAAACATGATAAACATTGTATTATCTGTCTCCATTCTCCTTTATATATACCTATCTGTCCTCCTACCTGGCCTATATCACTTTTACATTATAACCTCTTATAATGCACTACTCTTAATTCAATTCATTGTAAATTACATGAACATTATGCATGCCTTGAGAGATCTATAACATAAATATTACTGTATTGAAGACCCTAAGGAGAAGTTGCACAATATATAGGTAGCCTGCACATCTTCAAGTAATTTCTTCAAATGCAGCATTAAAGAAAACATGCTGAATCAGAAAGTAAAGTTTACTCTCCAGTAAAAGGGGAATAATTTGTGCTCTCATCAGCAGAACAGAAGAGAGCCTATATGCGCCAAAATCTTTTCGAACATTATAAATTATTTTTTTAAAAAATAATTTTCAAGTAGACAATTGATAAAGGCTGTCCAATTAAATTTCACTAGAAGTTGATGATTTTTTCTAGAATAATTTTGAAATGACTGACAATTTCTATGATAATAAATCTTCCTCTATTAGAATATACTTTTGGCTACTGTGTTTTATTTTAATGTTTCTTAAAATGTTTATGGTCTAATCTGGCTGTATCTTATAATTTTTAAATAAAATTTAGTGATCATTTCTGTTAATATGAATTTTCTATTTTCATTTTAATTGCTATGTCAGTATGTAGAAATACGATTTTTATTCATTTTGGGGAAAGTATATTGGGGAATTTTATTTCTATAAATAAAGACTAGTTTTTAAAAAGTCTTCTACCTGGTGGTTTAGTTATAATATGAAAATTGTTATTTCATCATTTAAAAATCGTCTCCTATTCTGCTATTTTATCTTATTCTATATTTCACATCATCAAAAATCTCCAAGCCAATGTTGGATTATATGTTTAATATACCTGATCTATTTCTACAAGTCATTGAAATTACTTTAACATTTAAATGATTAAGATGAATGTTAGTGGCTTTTTAAAATAGTTTTTTTAAACCGGGCGTGGTGGCTCATGCCTGTAATCCCAGCACTTGGGAGGCTGAGACAGGCGGATCATTGTGAGTTCGAGACCAGCCTGGGCTACAAAGTGAGCTCAAGGCCAGCCTGAAAGGCATAGTGAGACCCTGTCTCAAAAACACCAGGGCTGGGGATCTTGCTCAGTGGTCTAAGTGCCTGCCTGGCAAGCACAAGGTCGTAAGTTCAATCCCCAGTGCCGCAAAAAAATAAATAAATAAAAAATAAATAAAATAGTTTTTTATCATATGCAAAGTTTTTCTTCCTATTTCAGTCATTTATTATTATTACTAGATTTTGCATTATAACAAAATAAATCCTAAACATCTTTTGAATAAATGAAATTTTTCTTTTACTATGTTGATACATCAAATTATATACCTAGATATTTGCACTGTTAAGCTATTTCTGCCTTGTTATAATAAATTATTCTTAGGAATGATCAAAAGAGATTTTAAAAAAAGTTCACTACATACCTGTTAGGGAAAACTTCAAGAGGAAGAGATAACAATCATAAATAAATATATATGCACCAAATATGGGAGCACCCAACTATGTAAGACAATTATTAATAAACATGAAAAATCAAATAAGCAGTAACACAATTGTAACAGGGGACCTTAATACCTCATTTTCACAAGGAGTTAGATCAACTAGACAAAAAAAAATCATCAAAGAAATAACAGAACTTAACCAAACCTGTGAACAAATGGACTTAGTAGATGTTTACAGAATGTTATATCCAACAACATCAGAATACACATTCTTCACAGCTGCACATGGGACATTCTCTAAAATAGAACATATACTAGCACCTAGAGCATGCTTAAATGTAAAGGTATTGAAATTATTTCATGCATATTATCTGATCATAGTGCAATGAAATTGGAATTAATGACTAAAGAAGATACAAAAACTCCATAAAAATATGAAAATTAGATAATATTCTCCTTAACCAATGGGTCACAGGTGAAATTAAAGAAGAAATTAAACAATATCTATAATCAAATGAAAATGAAAATACAACTTAACAGAAACTGTGGGGTGCAAGGAAAGCAGTCCTAAGAGGGAAATTTATAGTGGTGCATTCTCACATCAGGAAAACAAAACGGGAACAAACAACCCTAATTCTGCACCTCAAGTTTCTAGAAAAAGGAGAGCAAATCAAGCTCAAAGTTCATACAAGGGAGGAAATTACAAAAGGTCAGAGCCAAAATTAACACAATTGAGACTAAGAAAACAATATGAAGAATTAATGAATCAAAGAGTGTGTTCTTTGAAAGGATAAATAAAGTTGATAAACCCCTTGACAATCAAACAAAGGAAAGCAAAAACTCAAATCCATGTAATAAAGAATAAAAAGGGTGAAATCACTACAGAGCCTGGGAAAATTCAGAAGAACAACAATACCTACTTTTAAAATATTGACTATCAGAGATTTGGAAACACAGAAGAAATGGACAGATTTCTAGAAACATATAAATTACCAAAGCTGAATCAAGAAGATATAAAAATTCTGAATAACCCAATATCCATTAATGAAATTGAAAATGTAATAAAAAAAAACATAGCAACAAAGAAAAGCCCACAGCTTAGTTCTACAAGAAATTTAGAAAAGACTTAATGTCAATACTCAAACTCTTTAATGAAATGGAAAGGGATGCAATTCACCATAACACATTCCTGGAGGCAAGTATTACTCTGGTACTAAAATGAGAAAAACACCCAAACAAAAAAGAGAACTACAGGCCAAACCCCCTAATGAACATAGATTCAAAAGTCCTCAATAAGTTACTAGCAAAGAGAATGCAGCAAATCAATAAGAAGATTATACATGAAGCCCAAAATGGGATTCACCCCAAGAATGCAGGGATGGTTCAGCATACACAAATCAATAAATTTAATACATCATATCAACAGAGCCAAAGACAAAAATCACATGATCATCTCAATAGATGCAGAAAAAGCTTTGATAAAGTACAGTACTCATTCATGATAAAAAAAAAGCCCTATAAATAACTGTAATAGATGGGATTTACCACAATCTGATAAAAAGCCATCTGTTACAAACCAATGGTCAACATTCTACTAAATGGAAAAAAACTGAAAACTTTTACTCTAAAATAAGGAAAAAGACAAGGATGTACACTTTCACCACTCCTATTCAATATAGTGTTAGAAACATTAGCCAGAGTAATTAGAAAAGAAAAAGAAATAAAAGTAATAAGCATAGAAAAGGAAGAAGTTACATTTTCATAATTCACAGATGATATGATACTCTACATAGAAGACCCCAAAAATTCCACCAAAAGAATTCTAGAATTAATAATGAAACTCAGCAGTGTAGCTGGATACAAAATCAACACTCAAAAATCAATAGCGTTCCTGTACACAAACAACAAACTCACCTAGATAGAAATTAGGTAAACTACACCCTTCACAATAGCATACAAAAAAAATGAAATACTTAGGGATCAACTAAATGTTAGATAAAAGCTATGTCTTCATTACTTTTTTCTTGTTGCTGAGACAAAATACCTGATGCCCAAAATTAGGGGAAGAAAGGTTTATTTCTTACAGCTTTTGGAGGTTTCAGTCCATACCCAGCTGACTCCAACGCAGGGTGGCATGGCTGAGGGGCAGCTGTTTATGGTGGCCAAAAGCAGCAAGAGAAAACAGGGCCAAAAAGGGGAAAACATGCCTTCTTCTCTCTCTTATATTGCATGCCAGCTCCACCCCTGGACAAGTGCAGCACTCACACTGCTAATCTCAGTGCTAGACAATGAACCAATCACAAATACTAGATTCAACTGCCTCCATGCTTGCATGAGGCTTGGGGGGACACTGAAAACAAACCATAACAAGATACATTGAAAACTACAGCACTCTAAAAAGGAGATCAAAGAGGATATCAGAAAATGGAAAGATATCCTTTGCTCATGGATAGGAAGAACCAACATTGTGAAAATGGACACACTACCAAAATTGTTATACAGAATTAATGGAATCCTGATCAAAATACCATTAGCATACCTCACAGATCTAGAGAAAACATTCCTAAAATTCATTTGGAACCATAAGAGACCTAGTACAGCAAAGGTGATCATAGCCAACAAAGGTATGGTAGGAGGCATCACAATCACTGACTCAAAATTATACTACAAAGCTATTGTGATAAAATAAGCATGGTACTGGAAAAAAAACAGACCTGAGGATCAATGGAACAGATTAGTAGATGTAGACCCAGCCACAAACACACTCAGCCATCTTATCTTTGACAAAGAGGCCAAACATGATCACTGGAAGAAAAATATACTCTTTAATGAATGGTGCTGGAAAAATTGGCTTTCCATACTCTGAAGACTAAAGCTAGACCCATGTCCATCATCATGCAGTAAGCTAAAGTCAAAATGAATCATAAATCTAAATATTGAAACAGAAACACTAAATATACTGGAAAAGAAAGTTGGTAGAAATCTAGAAGAGATAGGCATAGGCAGAGAGTTCCTAAACAAAACTAAACTGCAAGGGAAATACTTCAAACAATCAACAACTAGGATCTCATCCTATCAAAAAACTTTTGCAAATCAAAAGAAATCACCAACAGAATGAAAAGGAAACCCAGAGTGGGAAAAAATTTTATCCAGCTGTTCCTCAGACAAAGTACTTCTAACTAGAATATATAAAGAATTGAAAAAATTCAGGCCCCCCAAATTCAAAGATCCAATCAAAAAATGGGCATCAGATGAAGAAATACAAATGGCAAATAAGTATATGAAAGAATGTTCAACATCACTGGTTATCTGAGAAATGCAAATTAAAACAACACTGAGATTCCATCTCACCCCAGAAAGAATGGCTATCATCAAAAAATCAATTAATAACAGATGCTAGAGGGACTGTTGGGATAAAGGACTGTTGGTGAGAGTGTAGACTGTTGCAATCACTGTGAAAATCAGTGTGGCGATTCCTCAAAAAACCAGGATTAGAGATCCCATTCAACCCAGCTATTCCCTTTCTGGATATTTTCCCAGAAAAATTAAAAACATCATACTACAGCAATATATATGCACCCATGTTTATATCAGCACAATTTGTAATAACTAAATCTTGGAAATAACCCAAATGTCCATCATCCAAGGAATGGATAAAAAAGCTGTGGTATTTTTATATAATGAAGTACTACTCATATATAAAGAAAGATAAACACGAGGTTTTTACAGGTAAATGGACACAACTAGTGACCATACACGAAAATGAAATAAATCAAACTCACATGTGTAAACATTGTCTTATCTCCCTAGTGTAAGAAACCAACAGAGTAAATAAGAAACCAAATCTGCAATAAATATTGAGAAAAGGAAAGAAATTGCTCAGAAGTAAAGGAGGAGGGAAATGGAGAAAAGAAAGAAAGAAAAAGAAAATAAATACATATATGATGGCTAACATAATTATACTACTAATTTCTTTTAGTTCATTGAAAAGATCAGTCTGTGCTTATATTGTTTGATCAGTTTTGCATGCCTACACCTTGTACTCTGAGCAACTACTATGAAAATAATGTGCAACATGTTAATCATTGTCAATTTCCTATTACACTGCTTTGAAATTACGTATCTCTGATTTTACTCTTTTTCCCTCTTTAAAATAAAATTTAAAAAAGAAAATGGGCCAAATGAGCATTATTTCTCAGCTTGAGGCCATCCAGTTTATGCCTAAAATAATTAAGAGACACCCTTTTCCCCCTGAAATGTGTGCTGGTTTTGATGATAAATTATATGATGACTTTATATGCAAATATAAAAATAGACTTGTATTTCAGAGTAATGTATGATATTTAAAATAATGAGCTACTTTTACTTGCAATGTTTTTTATGACATACAGTTTATGACATAATGTAAGACTGAACTTTGTGATGTATAAAGCATGTGCTGCTTTTACATTTAAAAAAATTAAAAATAAAATAAATTATTCTTGAGATGATCTTATTTTCTTATACTGAATATTTCATAAATATTTTATGTAATATGTTCAATTATGTATTGATTAGTAAATTTTGTACAGTTTCAACAAGATTCTGACATTACATATGTCAACCAACTTAGAGAAAAATTTAAAATTTTTTTCTAAGAATAGTAGAGAAGAGGCAGAGAGGTTGGAGGAGAAATGAATGAAAAAGTCAGTGGAGAAGATGGTCAAAGTCAATGCATGTTAGATGTCAAGACAAAACTCACTATTCTGTATAACTAATAAGCACTAATACATTTTTTTCTGTGGCTTGGATGTATAAAACAACATTAGAATGTTTTATTCTTTATAGATTAGATCACATCCAACCATGATATCATCAGGTTTGAGATCTATTATTGGGTACAATATGTTGATATTTTGACTTTGACTTCATCTTTGCCCTGAGAATATCTATATATGCTCAAATACTTATGTGGTTATACTATATTTTAGATAGTAGAGCTTTTTGTTTTCATTAATTAAGTGAGATCCTATTTGTCAGTTTGCCATCTCTGGGACAAAATACCTTACACCACAATTTAATTTGACTCACAGTTTCCCATGGGGTCCGTCCATGGATAGATGACTCCAAGGCAGAAACTGTGCAGCAGAGAAAACCTGCTTAACCTATGGCAGCTAGGAAACAGAGAAAAAAAGGGGCGTAGGATAAAACATCTTTCCAGGTCACACCTCAATGACCTGACCTCCAATCAAGGACATTTTAGATGTAACTGTAACAAGGATATTGCTCTTTTAAACATGTCTTTTAAAATGTATGTTTTTTCATTTACTTCGTTTTTATTTGAAGTTAAACCAATAGCATAATATGAACTCCACTAAAGTACATAATTTGGTGGCATTCAGCACATTCTCTGTGTTTTATTACCATATTTTTGTCTCATATTCATGGCCCCAGAGAGAAAACTCCAACCCATAAACAGTTATTCTTCCTCTTCCTTTTCCTGTTTCAAAAGGTTAAAAAATTCGTTCAGAATCAGTGTACATAAAATAATCCTGGGACATGTAAAAGGTAGAAGTCTTTGTTACTTATAGATTTAAATGACAGATAGTTGTCAGGCAGGGCCATCACACAGTTTTACTGTGCAACACATTAATAGGATGATCTGTCTGTGGAGGACAGCTTATGTGCAGCTTGCCAGTGGATTTACCT
Source organism: Cuniculus paca (assembly GCA_004365215.1). Lineage (NCBI taxonomy): Eukaryota > Metazoa > Chordata > Mammalia > Rodentia > Cuniculidae > Cuniculus > Cuniculus paca. The sequence goes on along the minus strand of RJWT010036297.1, from coordinate 427 downwards.
ACATTTTAGGGGCTTTCTGTGGAGTAGATAATTTGAGTAATTTCAGCAGGTCGAGTACATGGGCGGTGTCTCCTTGTGTGGGACTTGTTCATGAGGAAAATATGGGAAGTGTATAGAGGCCTACAATGTGATAAGCCAGTCATTGATGGTGTAGACCTGATCCACTGCAGTAGCCAGCTGTTAGGCTGTGCCTCAGTTTTATCTCCACTCTGATCTTCACCATTCCGTTTCTCCTGTTTTTAAGTTCAGCATTCTCCTCATTGTCTGATTTCATGTTGTCTACAATTAGATTATTGATATGAGATCTTTTCTTTAAATGCAAATGTTTACAGCTAAGACTTTCCCTTTGAACACTACATCCCATAATTTTTGGTATGGTTTTTAATTTCCTTTATCTAATTCATGCATACACTAAAAGTATGATGCT
>RJWT010036296.1:0-13287 GCA_004365215.1 Cuniculus paca | reverse complement strand
CCTGATGGCTGCAGAAAGTGTCCACAACTGAGCAAGCCACTTCACTGTCACACTATTGAGTAGCAGAACTGGGACTCAAACTTAGGTCTTCCATGTCCCAAAGACCATGTTCTTAACCATTATTCTCCACCATGATGCTCTGTGCCATTATTATTTTCTCCTTCCCAGCATAGTAAAGTGTCAGAAAACACAAAATTGAACACAGTGAGCCTACTATGCAAAGCACTTACTGAAATTCCTTTTCCACCTGGGCCCTCCCCATGGTTCTCAACTCTGCTCCAAGCAGAGCCAGAAGAAGGTTGTAAAAAGGCAGGAGAAGGAAAGGAGTCTGGCCTTGCTGGCAGCAGTTGCAACTGTGAAGGTTGCTGCTACTTTTTTGCCCAATGCTCATGTCCTAATCCTTAAAAGGCACCCACCTATACCTGCCTTCCAGATTATTTGCAAGGATACAGCTGTTATCTATGCCTGCAAGAAGAAGAGTCATAACTTGAGGTGTTTCTGTCACCAGCATGTCACACTGAAGAAGTGGTGTGGTCCAGAGGCCACACTGAAAGCCACAGAAGCCTAACAGGCACTCCCTGCACTGGCAATCAAGTGCTGGTCAGAAGCCAAGTGCTCAGTGTCTTCCAGCCATCCTCATCAATAACTGACAAATCCCACGCTATTTCTGAAGTATAACATTCCAAGATAGATGGACGGGCATTTGCTTTGCATTGGTGCTCTCAAGCCCAAAAAATTCATAAATACTTTTTTTTAAAGAAAACTAAAAAGATTCTTTAGATGAAAGCATTTCAGAACAGACTTGGGCGGGGGTGAAGGAGGATTTGCACCCTGAGCAGCACCAAGCCTAGAGCCTATGTGCATCTTAACCCAATTTAAGTAAGTGATGCTTCTGTTTCTCTTTCAAAATGAAAAGACTTTATTCTGGTCAACTTTAGAGAATGCCACTTCACCACTAGGATGCTATTATTGAAGAACAGGTACAATCACTGAGGAAATGAGTATCTGTTTTGGTTACAAAACACAGGTAGGATGATGACTCTCTGCAAAAGAGATGACGTTACAGAAAAGGCCACCAAAGAGGTAGAAATCTATATTTTTCCAAGATCTTAATTTCAAGCATTCAGTCTCTTGCTGGCACTTTTCAAGGGTCTTCAATATAATTTATCAATTTTTATTGGGATGTGATAGAGGTATGCATTTTATATCAAAAACAAATAGTCATAGAAAATGTTTTCTTGCCAACTCACTGAAAAATTTAGCTCCTTGGGTGTGAAAGCTTTCACTTAAAGATTATTTATCCCAGATTATTTGAAAGGATACAGCTGTGATCTATGCCTGCAAGAAGAAAAATCATAACTAGAGGTATTTCTGTCATCAGCATATCACAATGGAAAAGTGGAGTGGACCAGCAGCTACACGGTGAGTGATTAAAAACCCCAACAGATACTTACAGACCACTTACACCTAAAGACCATTATGTCCCATTTTGATTTGAAAAATATACTCAACAGAACTTAACCGGTATAGAGATGTCCTTATCAATAACTTACAAATTCTTTGACCCAAAGAATAAGTCACAAAATTTACCATAGATTAGTTATTCTAGATTTTCAAAATAGGTTTCAATTTATATATAGTTTCTTCGGAAAAAAAGCCATTGTACCTAGTCAAGTGAACCTGTAATTCTGCTGCACAGTTTCTGGGTCTAGAATGAATAAGTTTTATGCTAAAGCTTATCCCTGGAATGTCCTGTTTTTCAGAAGTGCTTAGAACCTGATTTTCATATTCATTACCTTGTCCTTGAACATTTTCCCAGATAATTATTAAGAAAACCTTATGGTTGAGTAACTATTTTGAATGGCCACCTTCAAGGGCAGATTCTACCTTCAAACCCTGTAAGTCTCTCGGTGGCTGGAAGCTTCTTTCACACTCCTCTATTTATTTGCACTCTACCCCACTATTCTAGAAGCAATCCATTCCATTTTATGTCACCTAGTAGGATTCACTTCAGCAGGAGGCCAGGTTATGAAACAACACATTTAAAGCATTTCATGTTTATGATTCAAACAGGAGGAAAGTCTAACCCTGAGCTCTAAGAAGTTTGTCAACAAATTTCCAGGGGCCAAGGTGAAGAAAGATTTCTGTTTTGACTCCTTATGAATTGCAAAATTCAAATGATTAACCTCACTGCTGGGCTCTCTGTTTCCAGGGGAAACAGGAGAAAGGATGTTTTCTTCGCTTAAATCTCTAAATCAGACTGCATGGAGTAGTGCTGGCAGGTGAGGTCTTCGCAGAAGACACATCCTTTTGTCATCAAAACCATACAAATTATTTATTTGATCTGAAAAGAGAGCCACAAAAGGCAACATATATTGAGTTACTACTATAAAGATTTTTCTCCCATTTTTTTCCAGTGGTAAAGAAATAAAAGAGGCTCTTAAAATTCAATCCCCATTTTCTTCTTCTTATGTGTGTGCATGTTGTGTGTGTAGAGTGTGGGATCAATGTCTGAGTTAAAATAAAAATATCAGAATATTGACTAGAGCCAGGGTATATTATGGCTAACAAAACATAATTGGGCCAGATTATTTTCAGAAAAAGTTGTGTGCATTCCTAAGAGGCAAGAATGTGAACCCAGTGTATAATCATAAAGGTAATAAATCTATATAGCTACAGAAAGCTTTCACATCCAATGAGCCTAATTTGTTCAGTGAATTGGCAAGAAAACAGTTTCCATGGCTAGATTTTTTTGATACAAAATGGATACCTCTACCACATCCCAATAAAAATTGATAAATTATATTAAAGACCCTAGAATTGGTACTGATATATTTTGAATAGAGGAGAAAAATCTGCAGTGGGAAAAAGAATAACCAAAAACATTTGATTGGTGTCTCTAATATGAATTTTCTTCCGTGGGTTCCTGCAACTCTCCCTTCACTCCTCCCATAATAAAGTTTTCCCTGGGCTTCTCAGGGAAAACTCCCAGGAATCCTCACCACGAACTCCATTCGTGCACCTTGAAGTCTCCTCCCCCTTCTTCCTGTCTACCTTCCCACCAGATTTCCCTCCTGCTGCCCTCCCCTACAACAGATGTGTCCTCCTCCCAACCAACACAAGTGTATTTTCCTTCCTCTCCTTTTCCCATCAATTCATTATCCTCCTTTCCTGTCCTCTTGCTATATCTTTAGTCATTAAGTTTCCATTGAGTGTAGTAGGGTTTTTCTCCCACTTTGTACCCCACTAAGAAGGACCTTCTCGCTACTAATATTACCCTCATTTCCCACATCCTCAAACCCCACATTGGAGGAAATGCCCAGCAGTCTGTAGGGCTAACTTTCACACTTACTACAATATGTCTAGCCTATGGTAAACCCTCAGCAAGAACTTTCTGAGTGAACCACTAGTAAATATCTAAATGAACAGATGGGAAGATGCTATTTGAAAGTAGAATACAGATAGAAATGAAGGAGCCTGCTAAACTTAGTCAAGCCCTTATCAAGTAGGAATAGCTGAAAAGATTCAGTGTCTTTCTACTTAGATTTCTTAAAGTTAAGAATTTTAAATGAATTTATACAATTCCCAGCAATTTATCTACTGCCTGATGATGTGATATACAGAGATTTTTTGTTTACTTTTTTGAGGACTGAGGACTGAATTCAGAGAGCACTGAGCTACATCCCCAATCCTTTTTATTTTTTTTTTATTTTGAGACATGATCTCACAAAGATGCACAAGCTGGTCTCAAACTTTCAATCTTCCTGCCTCAATCTCCCAAAAAACTGAAATTGTAGGTGTGCATCATTATGCCCAGCTGTAAAGGGAAATTTTAAAAACTCAGAGGATGACGAATATGAGTAGAAAGCTTGAGAATAAATGCACCTAAGGGAATTGTGATGTTGAGTCAAGACAGAAGAATTTTAATCTCTGCCATCCTTCTTTCATTGGTGAACCTGGGCAACCAAAGATTCTTAGAACTGAGAGAATAAAGGTTTTATCAATTTTTTGCTCAGAAATTCTCATTGTTTAGGTAATTAACGGAATCTGTAAGAAGCCAGAGTAAGCTACTAGCACAACCAAAGCAAAATCTCTATACCTTTTCTACTCATCTTCTTTATTCTTCTTCTGTTGTTACTGGACATAATAATATCCTCCTTTTTCACACTCTAATTGTGACAATTAATTAAAAGAAACTGCATATGCTAGATGCAAAAAACATTACAATGCCAAAGCTATTACATAAGGGATATTATAAAGGATTGGGCAATAGGTTTTTTACCCCTGAGTGTTACACTTATTTAATTTTTTGAAATGTTAAACTCCTGTTGTTCTGGCTACAAGGCCTTTATTCAATAATTACGCTTCCTGACAAGGCAAGTCAAAGATGGTCCCTATACGTTCATTCATTTAAAAGCCCTTATCCCCATATCTAACATAGAAGAATGAGCCATCAACCACTTCTGAATGCCTCTCAGAGTCATGCAAACTTCTCACCAGGTCCCTATTAGTCTTTTATTTTTCTTTTCTAAAGACACCGACCCTTTTCCTGTCTCAACTCTGGGACTCTATAGCATTATCTCACATACCTCTGTCATTTCTCTCTCATTGTTAGAAATGGAGACAAGAACTGAAAGTGCCATTATAGTGATTTCCTCCGGGTTACTGTATATTCAATACTTCTATTTATACTTTTCATTTTGTCTGCTGCCTTTGTTTTCCATGCCTCCTCCATCCTCACCATCCTGCTGCTAAGCCTACTATCAAATGTACAAGAGTTGTATATACTGCAGATGAGATTATGCCATTTTCCCTTCGGTTGGAGATGAATCACTCTTGAAGGTGTAGGTTTTGCATTTAACATTTTAAAACAAAACTTAGTAAGTTTTAATGCCATTAGTTCTACACTCCATTTAGCCGAGTCTTCACGACATGATTTAACTGACACTAAGTGTCAGTGTTCTTGCCCCGCATCTCCAACTAGTGTCAATTTTATTATGGGCACTCAGAAGGTCATTCTTAGTTTTCTACTCCTGCCTGGAACATGAAAGACAAATGAAATCCTTTGACTCTTGAACACAAGACAGACTTTATAGTATCTTTTAAGGAAACTGATCCACAAACCAATTTGCTGCATTAGTCTCTTTTCCATCGAAGAATTGCAAGGTATTCTGAAGCCAGAGGGCATTAAGTCTCACAGTTTTCTACCACACACAGTGGATTTTATGGGTATCTGTTTTGTTTGTTTGAGCACAGCCGCAGTTCCTATTTTGGGGCTTGGAGTACCATTTTTAAATCCATGTCTCCTTCATGCCACTGCTTTTTATTTGGGCTATGATTTCTGTATTTTGCCAATCTCTGAAATTCGAAAACTTAGCACTGGCTTGTAAGCAAGCAAAACTGCCTTTGTCAGAAACAGTATGCGTGCCGCTGAGGGGGGAAGTGCATCTTTCTCTCATGGTAGCAAAGCCCTCCTCCCTCTGTACTATAGAACACATGTGTATTTTTCCCTAACACTCACTTCCTTGCAAGCAGAAACAAATCTCCCTAGCAGATCTCTCCTGTTATTTCCTTTGGAATTGAAGTAGACCCAGTGCTAAAGTTTGCCGTTTCCAGAACCACCACTGTCCCAGGTTTCAACTCCGCTAACCTTTATTTCTCTGATATTTGTACTTAGAGATAGCTAAATAATGTATGTTTGTGTTTGTGCATATGCACGTATACATGTGAATATGTCTACATAGAATATAGCGAAGACTACATATACACACACTAATTATCCATCTCTTGCTCGGTAAGTTCTCCTTGGTAATGTTTTGAATATTCACCTCCCACTGTACAGCTTTCCAATTTCTGTGGAGCAGGAAATCTTGGGAGGATTTTATTTCTCATGAAAAACAAAGAAGCAAAGATCAAAATTGGCTTTGTTTTTATTTGATTTTAGCTGGTTAATTAATATTTTTTTGCCAATTGCTTACTTTCATCCAAAAGCTCCCCCTGTTCTATATGTACAGTCAATATATGATCACCCATAATCACAGTGATTGGGTAACATACCAAGGGTTACTATAGTGCAAGATCTTTCTCCATATTTTACTCCTACATGTACACACACATGCGCACACACATATATATGTGCGCACACACATATATATGTACACACACACATTTACAGCTCTTCCTGATAATTTAAAAACTCTATTTTACATCACTTTATTCTTCTACCTCTAAACAACTGAATACAATATGTGTGATAAATATTATTTTCCCATTTCACAGGAAAGAATTGGAAAGGTAAAGTAGTGGATTAGCACTTGAAATATGGCCAGGGTAGGAACCCATTTGTATTTATACAAACCACCTTTCAATATTCTCCATTCTGTTCAGATTTTGATGATGTAACTTTTCATGATAAAATCCTTTCAAAAAGAAAGAGAAAAGGGAGGGCACAGAGGGAAGGAGAAGGAAAGAAATGGAACATTCGGTTTCTGTTCTTATTCTTTATTATCCTTTAATTTCAAGCTATAATGATTTTACTTCCTCAGCACTTATTCCAAGGTCCCCTTTTACCTTATTTTTTTCTCACCCTTACTTTATACATAATGCCGTTCCTTTGGTTTTACTTCCACCAGCATGTCACTTTCTTCCTTGCTGATCTTTTCTAAATAGTTTATGTCCCACAATATTTATCCTTCTCCCCCACACACCATTCATTTTCATTACTCCTCCATGATTTGGCTATACCCATCATTTCTGAAATAGAGAATGCCTGAACTTCTTTGAAAATCCACATGTCAAAATGTAATAAAAATGTTTTCATTGTTATATTGTTTAAGAGAAATGAATGGCTTGCTCAACCACCAATTCCAAATTTATATTCAATTTTGGGAATATATATTATTAAGCCTTTTTTTTTTTCTCTTCCCCTGGTTATAAAAGGACTCTGCTCGACTCCGCTGGTACACAGCTGGGATTAGGAGTTAAGGCAGTCCTTATAAATCAGTGTAATCTTCACAACAGGCATTGCTATATTGAGAATTCCTCTTTGTAGTGTGCATTTTCAATTACGTTACATGTTTCTACTTAGTAAGCCAGCTTAATTCTACACTATGTCACAATATTAGAACATGTCCAGGTTTGAAAAAGGGGCAATCTGACTTGTCTTGTAAGTTGTTTAGCCTTTGGCACTTATAAATCCACCCAAAACACATGGGAAATCCCTTTTCCTTGCTTTTAATATGTCTTTAGATTTATTACATGAAGAACCTGCTCACTTAATCTTTTGCTGAGGCCAAGGTTCATCAGTCTTCTAATAAAAGATCCACAAAGGGGAAGGAAGGAAACAAAAGTCACAGAATCAGGTGTTCAAGAGATGCTTCAAACTTAAAATGCATTTGCAAGTACATTCTCACAAGAAAGACAAGACGAGGCGGTAGCTCTAAATTACTCCACATAAATCCAACCCCATTTATTTTGGGCTTTATTCCTAGAGTTCAGCGGGGTGAGCAGGCAGGTCAGAGGCTGAAGGGCCCTTTAGGGACCAAATCACCGTTTCAAAACGGGTGTTGTGTTCCAGGTATAGGACAATATTATCTGAGAAATGTTACAGAGATTTGTTGCTCTTCAAAGACCTCTGTCAAAACATTTAAAATGATGGAAGGTTATATCATGTTTTTAAAAGAAGGGGGTTTAGGAAGCTTTTAAATGTACTTTTAGCAATTGTGGCCTAAATATCACTATATGTCCTACAAATGACTGAAGGAAATAGGTCACTGGAATACAAAAATTAACATGCTACCTAAGATGTCACTCCCAAGTTCCTGGAAAAGTGGAGCAGTCCAAAGAGTGTTTAATACATGATGAAACAAGTCTTAGATCCCCTATGCCAAAGTATAATGCTGGAAGAATATATATGAGATGGATCAAATCCTATTTTCATTCTTTTTCCAATTTTGAATTAAGGAAAAGGAATTTATTTTTCCTTTGGTCCTTGAAAGTCATCTGTAGTCAAAGCCATGAGAAATGTAGAGTTAGAGGGCAGAGAAATAAAAATTAAATTTCTTCGAATGTCTAAATATGTCTTTTTCCCTTTTACATTCTCTCTCGCTCCCTCCCTCCCCTCCTCCCCTCTCCTCTCTTCACGCAGTCTTGACGCTTCCCTAAGTTAAACGATGTCAAAAGGCAGGTTAGTCTCTAGGACGCCAAGATCCCAAAGCAAGACACGTCATTTTTCTTCTTCTGCAGTTACTCATGGATCTAGAGACTGACTCCTGCTTTAAAACCAAGACTAGGTATCACCTCCTTTGTGGTCTGATGGTCTCACAAGCCAGATTAGTGGTTCTTTCAGCATCTTAAGAGCAGGCATTGTGCTAGAAAGAACACAGGGCCTCAACTACTTACTGTATCACATGGGTAGGCCATCTAATTTCCCTGACTTTTCATCCTGTCATCTGGACAAGGGAACTGCCCTCCCAATTTCAGCAGACCTAGGCAATAATCAGATGGGCCAGTGAATGTACAGGTATTATAAAGTACAAATTCCTCTACATCTCTAAGTTCGTGATCTCTTATCTGGAACCTTTTTAAGGTGGCAGATATGTCTCAGAATTCTTTAGGTGATATGGTACATAGTTACATACCACATATTATGTAATACCTCATCAGTGAACTATGTGAATCTAAATATTAAATGGGATAAAGATTACAATGAATGCCAAAATATATATCAATCCATAAGCATTTTGCTCAAATTCCTTCCACTGAGAGTAAATTATCATTTTTGCTTATAGGACTATAAATATCAATAATAAGTGAGATGCCAGATAGGAAGTTTTGGTCCTAACAATACTCATTGAGCATTCACTATGAGACAAGTCCTCTCTGCACCAGTTTGAATGAATTCAAAAAAGTAGTAAAAGCCTGCTCCTTTTGAGAGTTTAATACCCAATGAAGGTAGTAAAAAAATTAATAATGGTATCAGTGAATCTTTACTGAGTACTTACTGTGTGCGCTAAGCATTGTACATGCATTATCTCATTTAATATTCAAGTATCATATACAATCTATTGATGAGAGATAGCAGATTAAAGAAGAAAAGTCACCTGGCCAGGTGAGTGACTAAAGCCAAGGCTCACTCTCCTGGGGGACCACGAATAGAGCAGCTCTTTCCTGAGAAAAGAATGGCAAGCAAAACACAAGGAGGGCATAATCTAGCCTAGAAGATTCAGAAGTCTAGTGGCCTGAGCCCCACCTGTGAACCCTTAAGCTAGAGCTGGAGACTGCTCCCAGCTGTAAACACATCCGAAGCCTGAGTTCCCCAACCAGCTGCTGAAATGCAACTTCCAAGTTCTAAAAATTCCAAGATGAGGTAAAGCATGCTTTTGGAACTATTGACACATACAAGCATTTCTTCTCCTGAAATGCATTCTTGATGCAACGTAGAGAGAAAGACAAAGAAGAGAGGAAGTTAAAAAAAAATGTATAGAAGGTGGAAATTTCCATTTACTCTATTCAGTGAATAACTGGAACAAAAATTAAGGGCAGGGCCAACTTACAGGAGGAAAAATCTCTTAAGACACAAAGACAATAAAATAAAATGGACTGTGATCCCTTCACAAAAGGCAAGTTTCAAATCACTTTCAATCAAAATAAAGTATGCCCTAAATTGATAAAAAACTGAGTTTTTTTTCACCTCAACTATTATTGATTAGAAAATAATCTCCAGAAGGCATAAGCACTGCCTTATTCTTTCTTCTAGCCCCTTAAATCTTTATACATGTGCTGGGCTAAACACTCAATAAATAGTTCATTCAATCATATTGTGATAGCGACCATTTTTGAAGGCTCATAATATACCATATGCTAGTTGTTTTTCATAATTCTCCCATTGAATCTTTTTTTAGGGGAGTGGTATTGCCCACAGTTTCCTGATGATAAAATCAAAGCTTTATGAGCTTAAGTAACTTACTCAAGACCACACAGCTAAGTGGAAGAGGCTGGGATGCAAACTCTGATTTCAAAGTTCCCTTCCTCTGATGTTGTACATATGTGCTCTGCCTATTTACACACACAGGGCAAATTCTCATGGGTGACTGCTGTATTTTCCAGGAGTCTGCAACCTGCCATTACCCCCTCAAAACTGTGTCTTCAATAATTCAATAATTCTAACAGCTCTTTTATTTTTCACTAGTATGTGTTTGCAGTAAATAATGTTGACATTTCTTGTGTGGAGTTGGTACAAGTACATAACACATCTTAATTCCTCTTTTCATTCCCTTTCCCTCTTCTCTTTCCCCCCTTCCTCTATCTCTTGATCTTCTTCCCATTTGATAAAGATCTATCTCCCTACTTCCTAATATCTTTTATTTTGCTCTTTATTTATAATTTGGGTTTCTTATGTAATAGAAACCAGGCAACATTTATTATGCAATATTTAGTATCTGATTTATTTCACTTAACATTAAGATCTCAAGATGTATCCATTTTCCTACAAATGACTCGTTTATCTTTCCTTATGACAGAGTAGTACTCCATTGTGTAGAAATACATTTTCTTTATCCACTCATCTGTTGATGGACATACAGACCATTTCCAAAATGTAACTATTATGAATTGTTCTGCTTTAAACATGGGTATGCACATACCACTGTAATATTATGTCTTTATCTCTTTCCAGATGATACCTAGAAGGAAAATAGCTGCGATGAATGGAATTTCTGGTTTTAGTTTTTTGAAGTATCTCCATACCTAACAGTTTTTTAGAACCTTCTATAAAACAAACAAACAAAACATAGAAAGATGTCCCACTTTTGATCATTTCATTTCTCTCTTTAGGCATTAGGAGAAACCTAGATGCCTCTCCTCCCTGACCCATCCTATTCAAGTGGCCCAAATAAAATCCGGCTGGGCAGGACTCAGGGCATAATTTGGGTCCTTTGACTTGTGACTTGTGACTCTGTGATCCAGTCTCCACATTGGGTTACACCGTCATCCTGGAAAGCTCTTTGTCCCCAAGTAATTACAAAATATTTTACTTTGATTGAAGGTGATTTGCAAATCACCTTCTGCAAAGGGTTAACAATCTATATTACTTTGTTCTTTGCATCCATAGCACATTTAAACCCGAAGAATATTTTGAGCCACCAGTTCACATTTATCTACTACACAATCAACAATACTTGGGAAAACTAAGAAATGAACTACTCAAATTGACAAAGCTAACCACATGCAAAACAATTTCAGAGAAGCCACTGCCCAACAGTGGAAAGAGTCTGGGCCTGAGAGTCACAAAACTTAGCCTCAGTTGAAGTGGTGCTGCTGTCCCCGCAGTTGTTTTGGCTAAGCCACCTTCACCTTTGTCTTATAAGATGATTCGCTTGAGAAAGGAGAACAATGTCTTATCTCCAAAAATGAAAAGTGCTGTAAGCTTCTGTAGTGGAAATGGAGACATTAATAGTAGCTCCACTGGGCAACTGTGAGGGGAAAATGAGACAAGGTACAAAAGGTGCTGGGCAAAGTGTCCAGAGTGGTTGACAATTATGCCTTGCCACTGAAAGGTCATTGCTGATACCAAAACTATGCAAAAGGCAATATTTTGCCAGAGCTCTGTTCCATAGAACATTCTAATCTCTTGAAAATTAAAGGCTGTAAGTTTTAAGTTTACCCTTGGTCTTTGAAACATCAAAAAAAAAGTCATTATTATTGAGCACATATAATTAGATACTGAACACTGGAGACATCTGTCTTGGTCTGAACAACCCCTGATCTGTTTTTTGTTTGTTTGTTTTCTGTGGTGTTTTGTTTTGTTTTTATATTTCTAGGTGCTCTGCTTTGACTGAAATTTGCATTGGCCACTGTTCCACATCATTACTAAACACTTGACATCAGGCTGAAGCATTTCTGATGCTGGCAGAGGAGTTCTCACCTCTTCCAATATTTTCTCAGAAATTACTCATTGTCATTGAATGTCCCCAGGTCCCTGAAGCATATGTGATAAACCACTAACAAAAATCTAAAGTTCTTTCCACCACTTAACTTGGAAGTATTTGACCCAACCTTAGAATAGGGCATTTCTTTTTACTTTCACAATGCAACTTTAATTTTTCCCAATATCAGAGAATTTTCTAAATGGGGCATTTGTTAGCCTTGAAAGTATAAAAACTTGTGCATGTCAATTGACATTCCATTTTTATTTCCTCCACTTCGGCTGTTTTCAAAATCTCAGACTTGCCACAGGTATGGCTGCACTCAGTATAGCTGTCATGCCCATGGTAAGCAGGGCATCATCTTTTTATCTCTCAGGCACCTCTTTTCCCTATTAACAACTTCAGTGGGTAGAAGTTGCAGTGCAGGAAGGACCCACGTCACAGGGCATCAAGAGGCTCCCTGTGGCCATAGTCCTGCCAGCCCCACAAAAAGAAAACCAGAGAGGAAGGTTAAACCGGCCCCCTCTCCACAGTGACCCCACAGCCTGCTTACAAGGAGCAGTGATAATGAGGTTTCAGCACAAGATGTCCCAGTCACTTTCCTAATGAATGCAGAACCATCAGCAACCCATAGATTTCGATGTATGCAATATAATTTCCCCAATATGGTCAAATACAGATAACCTTCTCTCAATGTGCAAATGATACAACAATGTATCTGAATAATTACATGAGACTGAAAATTACATGTTAAATTATTCCAACAGGTGCCACTTGAAAATTAAAGTCCCTGCCTCGCATGCACCCAGAAAATGCTGCAATTATTTGCAAGTTAAAGCATGCACACTAGAATAAAAACACATTAGAAATATATTACACCACAACTCACACTGAAAATAGGCCACAGCCCAAACTAAGGCTTTAGCATAAAACATATATGACAGCTACAAGGTTTACCATGTTGCTTGTGTAGGTCTATCTGTCAGTGAGCAATTATGAGGCAGAAGACATTCCTGAATGGTGGGAATCATATGAAGTAGTAATCTCATCTGGAATTTAATAGTCCTTTTTGTGTGTGTGGTTTTGATCGTTTTCCTTTTATGAGTGCCGTATGCACAGCCCCTTGATTGCTTCTGCAATGGAAAAAGAAGAGGCTGTCCCTCTGAATCCCAATGATCTGCTTTGGCCAAAATCAGACACCAAGGCTGTTAATAGAAAGAACACTTGCAATACAGGAAATCCTATAATGTAATGACTGTTGCATTTGGTTAGAACTCTTAATACGCTCCCAAGTTGACAGAAGATGGCAGTTTTCTCTGACAACCGTACAGCTAAACCTGTTTGTCCTTTCCATTGAAACCAA
>RJWT010036295.1:0-13289 GCA_004365215.1 Cuniculus paca | reverse complement strand
TGAGAAAATAAACTTTTATATCTTCTTGTACATGAAAATTTTCTCATTAGTAATATTTCTTAACATTTGTATTGCACAAATATATCAAATAATTTATTCTACAGAACTCTCCAGTTATACATCTATAAAACCCTGAAGGCCTTGTTTGAGGCCAAGCTCCATGTAGCTACCCATTCGTGTAAGATTTCCATCTCTCCCTTAAATCTTTGGTTTTGAACCATTAATCCCAGCTGAATCCTATGGGAAGTGGGGGGAGAAAAATGGAAAAGAAAATAGATAGAAAAATAAAAGCAAAACAAAAAAAACCCAGACCTTAATGCCAGCCATGTGCAAGTGAGCTCTAACATCAGGGTTCTTGTCTTTACATCCATACATGGCCATCTAAATTCAAATACAAAAATACAGCATCAGTAAGCTTTTCTATCTTTATAATTATACAAAAATATGATGGGTTATTTGAAGGATGGCATAAAAGACTTTCCGGATATATTATATGATGCATTCCAAGTGATACATGTGTACAGTATGCTGTGTAGATGGAACACTCATTTGAACCTTTGAGAAGAAAAGGAAATAAGATATGAGAATATAGCCCTGAAAGAATGATAGCATGCTTTATTTTAAGAAATCCATATGAGTCATAAAATCATCCGTGAAAATATCAGGCCATTGTTGAGAATGCTTAGCAATGCAAACTTGAAATTTTATGCCTTTCAATATAAAGTAAAAAATCTGAAAATTAAGCATAAATTCATTGATCACACATCATCTAAGAGACTCTGTATTAAAAATTTTCCTGCATTGTATTTAGTTTCTTATTTAGTAAACTCAATGGCTATTACAAATATGGACAACTATCAGTGATCTTCTTTTATAGATCAAAATCCTAAGGGAAGTTAAATGAGTGGTTCAAGAGCATATAATTAGTACAACTGAGAATGCTGGTCAGTCTACTTCCCAAGTCCTTGAGCATGATACCAATATACTATATTCTGGGAAGTTGTTTGAAGTAAAGATTAAAAATCATAAATCCATAGAATTTCAAGCTTAATAAAGTGTTAATGGGGGCCCGAGATGTAGCTTAGCAGCAAAGCTCCTGCATGACAAAACCAAGGTCCTGAGTTTGATCCCTGGTACCAAAAAATAAATAAATAAAATAAATAAATAAAGTTTTAATGGTTAAGTAACACAACTCTCCACTCTGATGGCTGAATTCAAGTCTAAACCAGTTAACCCTATTACTTGCAAGGATGCTTTATCTTAGTGTAGATTTCTCTGATCTTTCTCTGAATATTATTGAGTACTGTTGAGTGCCAGATATTCTTCCAAGTCCTGCACAATCTTTACAAGAGAGTAAACATTGCCCCATCCCTTCGGGACTTGCATTCTAACAGAGAAGATAGAGTTGTGTGATAGTCATTGGGAGCATTTTTAGATTTTGGGGGTCAAAGGCCTCTTTAAGGACACATATGATGAAATGATTATGACAAAAAGAAGCTACTCACATGAAGATAAGGAAAAAAGACCACTCCACAGGCCCTTAAAAATTTCAAAAGACAGATAAGTAAATTGGTGTGTTTTAGAAACAAATGAGATGCATGTCACTTCTTGGTGTTTTGGACATCGTTTGTTAGCAAATAAGATACCTGTGTATCTGGAGTAAAGTGACAAGAGAAGCACAATGAAAAAAAATTGAAGATGTGTAAAGAGAGACTGGAAACCTATTTGACCTTACAGGAAATTTTAAAATATGTATTTTCATTCTAAGAAGTAGTATTCTCTCATAAAAAGAAATCTGCTGTGAAAAGGCTATGCTAGAGTAAGGAGACCAGTTGGACGCAGTGAGACATTTATGGTAGA
Source organism: Cuniculus paca (assembly GCA_004365215.1). Taxonomy (NCBI): domain Eukaryota; kingdom Metazoa; phylum Chordata; class Mammalia; order Rodentia; family Cuniculidae; genus Cuniculus; species Cuniculus paca. The sequence goes on along the minus strand of RJWT010036295.1, from coordinate 11,429 downwards.
TGGTCCCAGGTTATATTTGAGAGACCACTCTTCCTAATTCACAGTCATATAACTTGGTTGTGAATTTAAATAGACTTGGCCATGGACTAGCTATAGAGAGGGAAGAATGAAAAGCAATCAAGAAATAATTTTTAGGATTCAGCCTGGTCAAAGAATGATGCTCTCTAAAATGACTGGAAATATTTCTTTAATTTTAAAAAATATTTTGTTTTAGTTAAGAAATAGATTTGATTGGGAAGGGAATAAATTATTATATTTTGGTAGGGTAAAATATTTCTTTTAGACTTAGCTGATGAAATACATCTTTTTTGTTTTTGCTTTGTCAGAGTATCCAAATGGTTCTAGTTCTAACTTTTAGTGTCATGGGCAAAAAAAATTTTAGTTTCTCTCATGGCAATTTTTCAAATAAATAATGCTACATTTATCTTCCAATTTTCTTAATCATACCACTCCATATAGTGTCCTCTATGTATGTTGTTTTCTTCCAAATAGTACAAGTTATAAATAGAAATTGAACAAAGTTGGACATAGGAACAAATTTAAAGGTATTTCAAAGAAACACTGTGGTGTTGCTTAAATTCCACTACATACATAGCTTCTTAACAAGAGATGAGTAAGTGTATCTTACCATGCATAATGTATCTTCTCCAATAGTTTGTCCAGCTCAACTTTGAGGACTTAGTGAGGAGTATGTACTGGTAGAGAAGGAGACAAGGATGTAAACAAAAGAGACAACCCATGACTTGAAAGAGACAGACCTTAACAGTCTGGCTTCAAAGGGGAGGGAGGATGTTATGTATTAGAAAAATCTATTTCTCTAGCATGTGATAAAGTAGGCCAATATATGGAGTTCCTATAAAACAAGATTGGGGTCAGAAAGAAAATATTACTAGTATCCTACTTGGAATTTCATCCTCCACTATAAGCTAGAAATTATTTTAAGTTTTAATTAAGGAATTACAAATGTTTACCTTAATTCAGGAAAAATCAGTGACCCTCATAAGCATTATAACATGGAAATATCCTTACTAATCACTTCACATTCTGCTCAGAAAAATATTTTGACATGAAATAATTTCTGTCTTTGAAAGCTGGAAAATATTCTCAATTGGACAGAAATTAAATTTTTATGTGTAACTAGGGAACAGAACCAACAAGTCATAGAAATTACAGGAAATTTGAATTCACTTACAATAAAAAGAGGGACCTAACAATTATCAATCAGTTAACATGATGTATTGTATGAATGGAAACTTCATCTTCACAGGTGAAAAATAAAATTGGAACCACTTTGACAAAAGGGATGAATGGAAAATCAATAACTGAATTCACATTTGGGCTAGACAAACTACAGTTACTTTAAGGTGGAAATGTAACATTTTAAATAATGAACATTCTGTAAACTTAATAAATAAGCCTAAACTGACCATAAGGGTTGGTGTTGAAATGATATTTGTTGTTATTCTAATCATAATTGCAAATTACATACCCGATTAAGAATATGTGTTTATATAGGGTATATAAATTACTTTTTTATTTTATTTCATTAGTACATGCTTGTGGTACCTCATGAAAACATTCACTGTGGGTAATTCGTGCATGTGCATAACACACTTTATTTCTTTTTATGTCTCCTTCCCTCCTTCTTCTCTTAGTCCCCTTAGACAAAGATCCATTTCCTTGTTTCCTATTGTCTTTTACTTTGCTCTTTCATTTGCACAAATAATTCTTAAGACACAGTAAGACAATGAAGAACCCAGTTTAAAAATGATCAGTGTCTGAATGCGTTCTTCCCATGTGTATATCTATGTTTACATGATGTAATTTCTGGATGAGACAGCCAGAAATAGCCTTCAGGAGATCCAAACTCTTGAAATATTAAGAGTGATAATTACTTATGGAATTATAAATGACATAAAGGTAGAGATGTAATACTCATGTAGAGATCAATATAATCCACCATACTAAGAGATTAAAGAGGAGAAAAATCACTTGCTAATGATAAACACTCTCATCAACATTGGAATATACAGGAAACTTTCTAAATTCAATAATGAGTATCTACAAGAAAAATCTTCAACGGATTTTCTGTTTGATAAAGAAAATATGAATGCTATATGCTTAAATCAGGAACAGCGCAGGTTCTTTTTCTTGCTTTGTATTCAACAAGTTTATTGAAATTCTAGCCAAGTTCGATTGTCAACAAGGCAACATGAAAAGCAAAACATTGAAAGAGATAAAAAAAAAATGAACAAGAAAAGATGTTCAATATCAGCAATTATGAAAATAAAATTGAAACTATAAAGACATATCATTCCACACCCAGCCAAATGACTTTAAAAATTATACTAGCAAACACTGCTGAAATAACAAGGAAACTATATCATTTGTTCATTGTTGGTGAGACTATGAAATGATAAATTACACGTAGTCACTATGGAAAATTTCTTTAAAAATACAAAGCACATAGCTACCTTACAACCAAACGCAGCTCACAATTGAGAATTTTTTCCAGATTAATAATATAGACACAACTTGAACATAAATATGTAAAGCAGCTTTAATTGACATAACAAAAAAAATAGAAATAACTCAACTATCTTTTATTATATAAATGGTTAAAGAAACGTGAAACATTCACCCAAGCAAGACTAGTCATCAGTAAAAATAACTGAACTACAATTAGGAAACAACGTAGATACCATTTCAGAAAATTAAGCTAAATAGAAAAAAAGTCAGCCTACTTATTTATAATCCTTAGATTTTTTTTCAAATGACAAAAATCATCAAGGAGAACAAGTGAGTGCTTATTGAAGATTAATGTTAGTTATAGAGGAACATTAGGTGGGACTGTAAAAGGACAACAGGAAGCAGAAAGGGAGCTCTTCTGTCTTGACCAGGGTCAGTATCATGGTTTTAATATGGGATTATCCTTTTGCAAAATATCTCCATTAGAGGAAGCAGAGGAGAACAAGCAGTGTTTCCTATTACATGTAAATATACAATTACCTCAAAAAATTTTAAAATGTTTGACTTTAAACAAGTGGTCTAAAAAATTGAGTGGCATGGTTCACATACAATTTTCCTAGGTCAGAAGCAACTCTAGAGATTCGCCCATGGATATCAGTGAGATAGGAAATCTATCTTCTTCATCCAAGAAATAATTAGAGAAGCAGGTCTTTCAAACAGATAAATATCAAGGACCATACTATGTAAGAATCAAGTCAGCAACCCTGCTGAATCCCTTCAGGGTGATGGGTAGGAAATAAGGCAAAGAATAAAGTTCAGGCCGATCCTTCCTCTTCCAAACCAATCCTCAAAAGTGGAACTTAGAAAAATACAGTCTCTCACCATGATGAGTTTAACTAGTCTCTTCACGTCCAAATCTACATTCTCTTCTATAAGAAATTATTTTACTGTCCTCAAGATATTTTCACATGCACTTTCATTTTTTATTACAGATCATGATGATTTTTTTCTAAGCTCCAAATATTCCCTTAGAGTGGCTAAAAATCTCATTGAAGTATGTATTACTGGTCCGTGAAGAAATTTTGAGCACTATATATATTGCATAGTTCTATTTCTTATAGACTGTTTATTAAGGGAACCACATGCAATTTTCAAAACATCGTGAAAAAATGATCAAAATCCCAATGTTATTTCCCTACCAGAGACCTATCAATACAAGACCTTCAAAAAACACAGTGTGTTTAAATGGGAAAAAAAATCGTTATAGTAAGAGACATATTGCCCTTAATTCCCATGAAAATACCCCTGCAAACACACTTATCCCATTATTTGTTATTTGTATAGGCACTTTCTATATTTTTAATTATTTATTTTTACACGTTTGCACTTCACAATAATTGCATTCCCTGCCAGGAGTGGTACATGTACAAAATGCATCTTCCCTCTTCTTTCATCCCCTTCTCACTCCTCATTTTGCACTCCTTCCAACTTTTGATCCTCTCCCTATTTAAAAAGCAATGGTCTCTCTACTTCCTATTATCTATCTTTTATTTTAGTCTTTTTTGATAATGTGGGTTTCTCATATAAGAGGAATCATGTGATATTTAACCTTGCAGTCTCATTTATTTTTCTCAACATCACTCTCAAGATCCATCCATTTTCCCACACGTGACTAAAGTTTATCGTTCCTTATGACAGAGTACTACTCCACTGTGTAAATACATTTTCTTTGAGGAGCACAAAGGCCATTCACCTGTTGATAACATATAGGTTCCTAGTATTTAGCTATTATCTGCTATAAATATGAGTTTGCATGTATCAGTATATTATAATGTCTTTAACTCTTGGGAAAATAACTAGAAGGAGAAATAATAGCTGGGTCACATGGAATCTCTCATTTTAGTTTGTGAGGAATCTTCATATTTTTTTTCACTATGGTTGTGTTTGTTCGCACTCCCAACAGTAGTGTATAAATGTTCCTTTTCCCCACAGCTTTGCCAACATTTGGTATTATTTCTCAAACAGTTCAAGAAATCTTCCTTCCTTAGCGTTTCTGGGAGTTTGATCGAAAATACAGCGAATGTTCTTGCTGATTGTAATTAAACAGAAAAGTAGGCTCAAAAATATATAAGAATGTGTCTTCACCCACCTTTTCAGCAGGTCTGTCACCACACAACTTCTGGTCTTCCCTAAGAACAAAACAGTCATAAAAGGTTAATATTTCAAGTCAGTTAAGGACATCCAGGAAGTCAGGGCAGGGTAGGACAATAAAGGAACTCATGAAAGAGGACTTTCAGAGCTGCTTCGGAAAGTGGAAAGAATTATGGCATAAGTGTGCTTGAAGCAAGGGGAGTATTTTGAGGGGATTAATAACCGTGTGTCCTTTACAATAATTTTTTAATTGAAATATTCACCATATTTTTTATCACATCCTGGAAAGAGGAATCTGTTTATGGGATCCTCAGCTAAAGTTTTAAAATGCTGAGAATTGATAGGTAACTGACTGATGATAACTTAATTATAATAATATTTTAATGCCATTACACTTTCTATCTTTTCCATTTCTACTAGGTCTTTATCCTATAAAAAATTCACGGTACCAAACAAAAAGTCTACTCATTAGTAATAATAATATAGTCTAACTGCTACTTCTTCAAAGTAACCTATGACTTTAAAAATATTTAATTCAAGACTACAGAGAAAATGGACCAGTGAAGGTAGGATGAAAGCAAAAGTGGAATTAGATTGAAGGAATTAAATTTAAATTCATATAGATTTTTAAAACCCAGTTCATTCAGCTCTCAGTCGATAGTGCTTTTATTTTTAACACATAATCTTTTTGTCTAATAACAAGTTATCCTGTGAATTTTTCCTATGGAAAAAAATCATCAAATATCAAGGTCATAATCATTTGTCATTGTCCCAGGTTACAACTCAATAAGAGAATCTACAAACTCTTAGATATTCAAGGAATATATAAATGAAACTTTATTCTCAGAAGGAAAGAACAATATGTAGACTTAGAAATTCTTAGTTATGGTGATATAATGAAAATATAGATACATAGAAAGCTGATAGATGATAAAAGAATAAATAGATGATAAAGATAGTGATATGATAGCAATAGTGATAGGAATATAGATATACATGTAGACAGACATGTCTATTTAATAGATGTTTGCACATGCATGTAGTTGTAATATAAACCCGTATATACTAGGATAAACATATGCCATACTTTAAGCCCTTTTTGAACTCACTAACATAGCAAAAGCAAGTCTACGGCATGTGAATGTTAGAAAAGATACAAATCTCAGATCTGTGACTTGCGACATAGGCTAATTTATTGAATCAATTCATCTCAGCAACTCAATCTCTTCAACTGAAAACATATTTTCAGCATTTCAGAGGAAAAGTGAAAGAATCTCGAATACTAGAAGTTGTAATCTAGAAATAATGTGGCAAAATACACTGATGCTTAACATACTACGATTGCATTTGCTGCAATCCTAATTAATGCTTCTGTCTTATAAATATGCATACCTAGATGATGAAAGTCAATAAATTAATGCTTTTTAATTGTACAAGATATTTTTATATGTTCTCCTGACAGAAAACTGTAGTCATGCCAGAAAATTTCCTGTAACATTAAAGATCTGTCATTTCTCTATTAATTAATTTTTTTGTCTTTTCAAAAACCATCTGTGTGGAGGAGACAATGGTTAATCATTCTGTAGAGTCACAGGTGAGGAGAAATCTCTACAGATGCTTAGTTGCCAAAAATATCTTGATTATTCTGACATCTCACTGGCCTCCATCTCAGTAATTTTAGATATAGCGAATTCCTTCTGTTTACATCCTAATTCAGGGAAGTTATCCTAGGAAGAAAGCAAATGTCTGACCTCTAAATTCTGCTAAGAAGTTTGGTTATTTTCAGTGCATGCCAACTGATATTATGGTTTTAACGTTAAATGCATTGCGTCCTGCGGATATAAGCAATTTGAACTAACCATTGTACATTTCAAACTTTGTCCTCTTACTTCTGTGAATGTGGGGTGGATCTTAGCCAGCTTGGGCTGAGAATGCCACAGACTGGGAAGTTTAAATGAGAAATGGTTTTCTCAGATCCAAATTCTGCAAAGTCCAAGATCAACATCCTAAAATACCCTTCTAAGCATGTAGTTCATAGCAATAAGGCTACTGCTACATGTGTGGGCTATATAAATGCTGCTCTCTTTTGACAGAAATAGAAGGATGACTCTATTCTCTGTGCCTCTCACAGTCCTAAAATGGCAGCAGAAAAGACTGCTGCCACCCTCTTTATCACGAAGCTCATTCAGTCTGCAATTCTGCGGATTCAGTAAGGTCCAAATTATATGAACCCTGTTCCCCAAGTGATCTCACCATACTTTATTCGAGATTCGGAAATGTGTATTTTCTTTCTTAACAGTTCACCTAAGAGAGAGAATTTGATTTTCCCTTTAGTGCTTGTTGTTACTAGTTTCTTTGATGCCGTGTCTAATTTCTTGCCTACTGAACATGAACCTATTTTCTCAAACTCAGATTTAATTAACATCTCTACTTTTCATGGTTGAGAACATTTATTAATTATAACAAATCCTGAATATTGTGTATAAATGGAAATCTATCCCAGAAGTAAACACTCTATGCTAGGGAGCTGATGGAGCTAATGGGATTATTGGAAACCCATATGTGATGTCTAAATTCTGCTTGCTGGTGCATACGCTGATATGTTCTTCATCATTGTTCATTACCGTAGGGTTATTGTAGGGTTTAACAATATTTCTGTCTCAAAACGTTTATTTCCTTGTTAGTCTACTTTGCAGATCTCTTTCAAACACCAGAATAATAATTAAGATAGAAATTTAAAATTTTTGAGGAAACACTTATTTAATAAGTATCATCAATACATAAAAAGATTTTGATCAACATCTATTGAGCACTCTCTACTTTGAAAGGCTTTTATAAATATATTAGGAAAATATGGTAACTGATACTTCCACCCACAATTTCCAGTTGTAATTTTTCTTAATTAGCTTCTTTAAAAATGTTAGCATTTGCTTCAACACAGTAACTGGAGAGTTACAGAATGTGGTAAAAAGAGCTAGATATTGCAGAAGAAAAAAAAGTAGGGCAATAATAAATGGCATTGATCAATATGAATGTGTCTTGAGTAATTTAATATTATTAAATTCAATTTAATATTAAAGCCATGATAATAATCTGCTGTGGCTTGAATAATGACATTCATCACCAAGACTCCTAAAAAAATTCATAGGTTAGGTGCGACCAATGGGACAATGAGATCACCCTGATGAAGGCAGAATTACAGATTTATGACTGTTAACCATGACTGTCAGTGTGACAGAGTAGTCACACCCAGAAGAGTAGTAAACCACACTTGAGGGTGTGCCTGAGGGGTGTTTTCGAGATGGTTGACATGTAGGCTGCAACGTGAGGGAGGAGGCCCCTCTTGATTTAGGATGGCACCTTGCGATAGGTTTGCAGACAGGGTAGAATGAAAAGGGGAGGAGTTAGTCTGGTTTTGAAAAGCTCTGTTTGGCCTGAGGATGTGTGTCTTTTGCTACTGCCCTTGCCTGTGGATGTCAGACTCCTCCTTCTTGAGCATTTCGACACCAGCAGCTCTCCAAGAAGCTTCCAAGCCTTCAGGCTGGGGATGGCCCTGCATCCTTCATCCTCCTGGGCTCATGGATGGTGCTATTACTGTGCTCTCATATGATGAAAGGAGATGACAGATCTGGGGGCCCTCTTTTATATGGCCACTAATCCCTCACACAAACATTCAGATCATAGTATACAGATGGAAATGCATAGACAGACTTATATATGTGCGCATATACCCCAGTTCACAGGCATACTTTGTGTCTCTCGAGGTCATCTGAAAGGGTCTAGAGGTAATGACTCTCTCCGAACTTTCAGCATATTTAGTACCAAGATCTTGGATTCTAGCATCAGTCTCTAATAAAAAGAAAGGTAGATCCTTGAATAAGGATCTCTTATGTTAAGACTAGGGAAAGAAGTACTCAAGATAAGTCACCAATATCTTATAGTCCCAAAGAGTAAGGAGGTGCTATTTTTAAATAAAATGATGAAAGTATGCCAAAGGAACAAACAAGCTACTTGAAATAACCTCAAATGAGAGATAATTTGAGCAACAAGCAAATCAACTATTAAATAATAAACCAAAATATGCTATACATATCAATGAACTCACATCAATATAAATGATTGACCAAGCTTAAGCTGGGAAAATTAACAATTATTCTTCTTCCAAGTTAGATAATCTGTTAATTTATGTAAACTATCTCTACTCTGGTAGTTGTGCTTTCCACTTCATTTTTTAGTGAAAATGTTTTGATTCTAATACAAAATACAATATATATTGTAAAAATATCAACTAATAACTGAAAGAAATGAAGGTAAAAGTAACAATTGAAGTCAATGCCTAGCAATAACTGTTGTTTGAATAATATGTTTTGGAAAGCTGTTTTAGAATTATTTGTGAAAATTAGCAGAGATATATGCCATAAAGATTTTAAATACTTTGGCTAAATTACTCCATTTTGGCTCTTTAATTTTTACTAATACATGATACTATTTTGTATTCTTGAAAAATGCAAACTCAATGGATATAATGATTCTTTTTATAAAAACTGTAACTATGCAAGGTAATGTATGTTGATTAGCTAGGATTAGTCATTCTGTCATCTATACATACTTTAAAACATCATGGTGTATATGTTATCAACATAATTTTACATGAAATGAGATTTTTTTGAAATATAAAATTATAAAAAAAACTCCAAAATACTATTTTATGGAGAAATTAATTAAATCTTTTGAAAAACAAAAAGAAAACAATAATGACATTGAGACTGAGTTTCTTCTGAACCAAATCAATGCCTTTGTACTTGGGAAACTGTATTGATAAATGGGCTATGTAGATTATTAGAACCTGCTTGATGGATGTTGAAATCTAAGTGGATAAAAAAGCCCCTTTATTAAAGCTCAGGCGGTATACTTGTATCACTTAAAAATCCATAAATACCAAGATCATGGAATTCATTATCCCAATTGGGACATATAAAATAGAAGGATGACAGGCACAAACAGTACTGTCCTTAGTCAGGACATGGGAACATCCTCGCGTGAATCTTCATGAGGCAAGAGCTATACATTCCTGGACTTAACCCCACCATGCTGGGCACAGCTACCATGACCACACCCACGTCCAGTTGTGCTTCCACTGGCACCACTGCATGGACACCATTGTGAGTGGTGCCCATGCAGCTGCACAAAGGGAGTGTCCTTGCATTTATGGTAAACCAACAACATGTTAAGGGCTTAATCTACAGGAGCATACTTATTATTCAAATTTTCCAAAATATTTATCTGCACTCTACAGACAGAGAATGATTGAATGACTTTCCTAGAGCTGCAGAGCCAAAACTGAAATAAGAGTTTGAACCTATACAGCATGACTTTCAAAGTCACGTTTTGACCACTACATTATTCTTTACTCCACTAATTTCTTTTCTCCACAATAAATTTTCTTTAATTATTGGGATAACACTGTGAGCATGAAATTTTAAGATGCATAGCACTCCCAGAATGTATTCTAGTCACATAATTTCCATTGCATTACTATAGGGTATACATGCAAAACCATCACCTCTGAGTTCAGAATATTTCACAAAGCACAAGTTAAAGACACAGATTTTGTAACTCAGCGCTTTACCATTGCAATCTCTCTGAATTGCAAAATAAAATGAAGCTACATTTTCAAAGAATTATATTCAAGCACTCAATAGTCTTCACATTTTCAGGCTCAATAAAAATGAAAAGAAATACTCATGTGGAAAAAAAGAATCACACCTTCTATCCTCTTGCAATAGACATTAAACTAATAAGACTTTGGAATAGTATCATTCTCCACATAATAAAAATATTCTGCCAATGAAGCATTTCCCTAGAGGAGGTGTTTGTGTTTAGATGCTCCCCCAAAGCCTCATGCAGTCATGGGGATGAGCTTCTAGAGTTTGTGATTGATTCATGGTCCAAGCCTGGGATTGTGGGTGTGAGAGTGAGTGAGGCCTACATACAATACAAGGGCCAGAAAAAGTCTTCTCTCACACTCCTTCCTTTTGGCTCTTGCTGCTTTTGCTGCCTTCTGGTGCCATGAACTATTGCTCCTCTGCCATGGGCCACCCTGTCTTAGAGCCAACTGATTATGGACTGAAACCTCCACAAACTGTGAGCTAAATAAACCTTCCCTTGCTTCATTTTGGGCATCAGGTATTTCGTTGCAGCAATGAAAGAAAAGTAACCAACACAAGAAGGATTTTAAGTAATTCAATTTTAAAAGTCAAATCCAAAGTGAAGTAAAAGGCAGGTAAAATATTCCCAAGTCTACCATGTTTGCGCAGCATGTATGTTTTCCAACCTTGATTTCATCCGATTCTTTCTTGAGAAGAAAAGGGTACATGAAGGAAGATAGCTAAACTTGGATGGGTGCAGAGATGGGGACAAGATTGTTCAGAAAACTGCAAGATAGGAAAGGAGGCTAATAAATATCTTAAAATATGTAGCAGGAGAATGACTCTGAATAGATAGCATTTGCTGTATTAATTTGTGTGGTCTTCATTTACTTGAACTTATTGAAATATATATATTTTTTCTTAGTTTCTTCAAGCAACTACCCAATATTTATCACATGGGGTTCAGCTAGTAGTTGCAAGAGTCCATTGTAAGTTTGGCTTCAGGTTTGTTTTGTTTTTGCTTTTTGTTTTTTGTTTTCAAGACAGAGTCTCACTCTGTAGTTCAGGCTAGTCTTGAACTCACTATGTAGCCCAGGCTGGCCTTGAACTTGCAATGATCCTCTTGCCTTAGGCTGCCAAGTGCTGGGATTACAGGTTTTC
>RJWT010036294.1:0-13292 GCA_004365215.1 Cuniculus paca | reverse complement strand
GTCTTTTACATTTGTCTTTCATGATCTTAGATACTAAAATTATGTTTAAAAACATTGAACCCGAGATAAAAGATAGTATAACTTCTATGTTATATGGGCCAGTATAATGAGTCTAACTTGTTGAATTTTCATGCAAGAACTTTACAAATTATCTATCGCCTAGGATAGGTAAGTGTACTCATTTTCCTCACTATTTTTCTTCTCTTTCTTTTGTTATTCTTGCTGATGAATGGAACTGCGGATATTTAGATCTGAAAGTCACAAGTAACCTGTGGGTCTGCCATAGTTTGTCATACTGCCACAGTATGTCTGGAAACATACTTTTTAAGAAGTTCTTAACAAAACTTCCCAGAAATTCTTCCCTTACCATATAAGGCTTATTAGTGAACACTGTGTCTTTTGCTAACCTCAGGACTGCTTTCTTCAGTTCTTGGTATCTTTACACATATCAGATATGAGGCTCAAGGAGATTAAATTCCCCAAAATATCCAACACATACATTTTTATGTCCTGGTCCTCTGATCATATTACAAAACCCAAAATATACACATGGACTCCCTTGGTTTTATGCCCTGAGGTCCTCTGTCAACCTTGCTGGGCACTGGTGGATAACAGGAGAAAATATCTCTTCTAATTTCCCCAGGCAGTCAGTGGCAATATTAGCCAAAGAATATAGAAATTATTATAGGCAGCTCAATTAGATAGAAATAAATATACAATCTGAGCATGAGGGACCCTCAAGGTTTCTTCGAATTTGGCCAGCTGCGTAACCGACTCCTCCTCCTACCCCCATGCTCTGCATAGCCATGAGGCCAGGACAAAGAAAGTATACTGGAATTTCCCCCTCCACCACCGGAAAACAAAAGCAAGTTTTCTTCTTATTTCTAATAAACACTCTCCTGATTCCCTCAAGTTAGTGGAAAATGAAGACATCAGAATGGTGGCTGGAGGCACATGTGAAGAAGGCCAGGGCTCAGGATGAAGATGCAGTGACCAGGCCTGCAGGCTCCCTGAGGGACGCGCAGTGAGTTGGAATCACACTGGAATTAGCACCGCCTGGTCCAGGAAGTCCAGTGGGCATCAGTCTCCAGGCAGGTGACCAGAGCATCCAGACCAACCCTTCCCAGAATGCCTTTCTTCTTCCCATGTATGCTTGCTGCGGGACCTGCTTCCCTACTGGATCAGTACTAACTAAGCAGCTGTACTCGTGATCCTATAGGGTGATTATAGTTTGACACACATTGTATCCACATTGTGACTGTGCTGTGTAAATTACCCCTGATTTAGGGTCTCCAATTCAACCCACTTGGGACCCCTGCTGTCTCTCAGGAGCTATCTCTCCATCAGCCTTTTCTGCTCCTAACCTTCATTGTTCCTTGAAATTCATTCTTCGATTTCGGGGGACATGAACTTGGCACATCTAACATCTAGCAAGTTGGGAGTTATATTTCTTCTCTATCAAAATGACCCCAAACTTCTTCCAATACAACATTTATTTCCTACATTTACTTATCTATTGTTGGCCAAAAAAGAAAACAAGCAAAGCTGAAAACATACATTCAATGGTTCCACCTTATACTCTAAACAACAAATTTTATCTTAAGCACCAAGTAGAAATTATTGTTTCACAGAATGTATTTCTTCTGATTTACTGCCTACACAAACAGCTTCAAAATGCTTCTTTAGAATAAAGAGTCTTTCTCTCCTCCATGCAATGCATTTCAAGGGGAGCTCTAAGCAATTCACTTAGTATAAAGGCTGTGGTAATAAATGGAGTTCTAACTTAGTACAAACCTAAAAATGAAAATTATCACATCATTTCGCAGCTTAAACCTAAATTATGGCTCACTTAATTTTGAAAGGGAAGAGTAAATATACAATCTTTTAAAGAAGTACAAGTAAAATCATATGCAATGAGATAAATTTCCTATTATAGTGTGCAAGGTAGTATTAACTTTAGAGAATTCATTCAATTGATTGTATGTAATCCATGTAAACTTTTGAAACAAGTCTGTAACACCAATTGGATGATTACTGTGTTGTGATTATTCACCAATCAGATTCTAAGAATTAAGATAAATTATTCAATATTTAATTTCTTATGTTACCATCCAGACTCTCAAGAAAAAGAGTAAGATTTAGCCTAAACAGTGGTCCATCGCAGCATTATTTCAGTGGCTTAAGTGAGCTGTGTTATTTGATACTTTCTGTGCTAATTAGCATCTTTAAACAAGAAATGTAACCTATGATTTTAATGACCTTTAGTAGCCAGAAAAGTGTGGTTCATTTACCACAGGAAATGTTTTCTAACCTTTAGATGTTATCTTACTCTTTGCTGCCATCTATTGTACAGTTGTTAATATAGCAAGTTTTTGAATGGTATTTGCGTAGGATGTTCATGAAAAGGAATCTGTTTAAAAAGCATATAAATTTTGTTCCCACTGCCTTAATACCTGAAAATTACAGCATTTTTATTTTCTATGCTAGCCTAATAAAATCAACACACTGCAAAAAATGACAGCACACTGAATATGCTTGTCAATCATTAAAAGACTTTTAAGCTCTGTTTACCAATCTTTCAGAGTGATAAATTGAAGTTTAGGAAAGTTACAATGCCTTGGTTTTCACATTTATAAGAGGTGCTGGCTCAAAGGGAGCTCCATTCAATTACTGCTTCCTTATTTTACAGAAGATATTGAAGCCCAAGGGAAAAAAACAGTTTGTCCAGTCATAACACCAGCTACTGTCAAGGCAGGACAGGAAATGAGGGCAGCCTGCTCTTAAGGTAAACTTACCCTTACTTTCTTTCTACTTGTCAGCATTCGTGCTGCAAAGTGACACATGATTCATTAATAAGAAGTTCCAACTACCTTTAGGTATCTTCACAAAATCACTCTCTCAAATTATACTAGATTAAAAATGTGTTTCCAACAAGGCACACAACTTCTGCTGCTCCCGATGAAAGTGTGACAAATTGCATTTTTGTCTTTAATTAAACTCACAACACTGTTGCTCTTAAGCCACACCTAATTTTCTTCTTTTCCTAGACCTGAAGAATTTTCTTAAAGTTGCTAAAAATCTGGTAATAACAATGAAAGCAAAGTGGAGTGCATTCATCAGCTCAAGTTGCTATATAACAAAACACCATACACCAGGTGCTTCAAGCAATGGAAAATCTGCTTTCTGTCTCATAGCTTTAGGAGCTGGAGGCCTGTGAACAGGGTACAGCAGGTAGGGTTCCTGAAGCTCTCCTCTTCGCTTGCCACTGGCCACCTTCTTGCTTATGTTCCCTTCTGGCACTCCCTGGGGGTGGGGGTGTAGGCGGAAATCTCTCCCCTGCTCCCTTCTCTGCTTACAATGCCTCATTTAAGTTCCCCACCCTTATAACCATGGCTAATCCCAATCACCTCCTACCATCATCTCCAGATAGCAACACAGCAAAAGTATCCATCTTGGAGAAGACACAACTCAGTCCATGGCATTGATTGCTTGATACTTTAAAGTGAGAAACTCTTTCAAAACAATGTAAAGCTCCTCATGATTTTGAGGACAGAAGTTTGTCCAAAATAGACAATTTAGAGACCTTGGGAACCCTCAAAATGAGACACTCCCCAGGCTGACGTGCAGGACACATGATGGTTTCCTGACAGCTCGGAAGGGCATTTTTAGAAAACATCCTCCTTTTATCAGCCAGGGCCCTAGCAGGGAGCACAATTCAATTCAGATAATTCCAGAGACCTTCAGGTGTGTTGTATTCAGAGATGCTGAACGTTAAAGGAACTAAGAAGAAAAAGGAAGAATCTGGAGGCTGGGGAGGGAGCCGTGGCCCTCCTAGGGCCAAGGGAAAGGAAATGGTGTTTGCAGGAGCCGAGATGGAACGGAAACTGGGAAAGAGGGTGTCGGACAGGTTCTGCTGTCAGGAAGGGCTGCACCTTCCTCGACCTTCCTGTGCTCCTGTCTCCGCCTCTCGCAGAGGTGACCTTCGCCAGGCACCATGGAAACCACAGGCAGAGGGGGTCAGGGAGGAGGTGGGCAGCCCACAGAGCAAGGACCCCGGGAAGGGACAACACAGCACATTGCCCTTCCTGTGAGCTCCTGGAAGTGTCCTCTCTGGACACGGGCAGGTCTCAGAAGCTTACTCATCAAGCGGTAGTAGCTCCCTCTTTGGCTAAAGCTAGAAGTGACTTTATACACACGCAAAAATCAAAACAGACTGACAGATGGCTGGTCTTTCCCTCAAATCATTGGTAACAACAAATGAAACAGGTCAAGTTGGCCAGAGAATCGAAGAATCAACAGTAACAACGAATTCACTCCCATAATTTCAAACCTCGCAATGCAGCGATGGTCCCGCCAGGCAGAGTCCTGCCAAACACAGGTCATACTGACACTGGGTGGCCCATGCAGGAAGTGGCAGCTAACACATTGCCAGTCCCTGAGGTGCCTGTGGGGAAACCCCAGGCGTGTGAGGCTGGTGGGAGAGGACCTCGGGCCAGGGCTGATGGAGCTGTGTTCACGGTCCACGTGCCGGGGAAACGAATCCAGGACACAGGCCAGGCTGTGGGTTACCAAGCCCCCGCCTCCCTCTCAAGGACAGCAGGTCTCACAGATTAGATTCGATGGGTCGCCGTGGAATAAGGCCGTGCGCCTACTTTCCAGACGCCGTTGTCTGAATTTTGACATGGAAAGAGATAGGAAATAAAATCACAATTTGAATCAGATAGCAAAAGGACCAGAAATTATACCTGGATCCAATGTAAAGAAGGGTGTGGGTATGTTTTAATAAAATCTGAACCAATGCTCCAATCCTTTAGAGTTAAGCTAGAACAATCTCCCAGGCTGTGCCAAACAAAAGTGAAGCATAAATAAACACATCACTGCTCTGCTCCCTCTCCTCTTCATCTCCCCCCACTCCGAGCCCCTTACACCTCTGCTTCGCTCCCCTCCACTCCACTCCTCCTGGAGTCCCCCACCTAGCCCCTTCCATCAGGGCTCAGAGCCACGCTGGCCCTTTCTCTCCTGGGCTGACCTCCCTCCTGTCGTGATTCGAGTATGACATGTGCCCGCGGAAGCTGCTGTGGGGAAGAGCTGGTTGCCAGGTGGCAGGCTTTGGGGTGACTGATTAGATTATGGGGGCTCTAGTTTCTGTAAGAAGATGAAACCATTGACAGGATCGTGATTTGATGACCATTGGAAGGCCGCGGAAATGGGATGTGGGCCTAAGAGAAAGGAGGAGATGAGGGGCACTGCATTCAGCTCCTCGGCCCCCCTTCCTGAGGCCAGCTCGCTGGGCTTCCTGGGTGCAGGTAGTGAGCGGCTCTCCTTAGCCGTGTCCTCCGTGGTTGTTCTGCCTTCTCCCGGGTCTGAAAGCAGTGGAGCCAGACCAACACGTGACCACGAGCCAAGCCGTATCTCTCCTCCTTTAAATCCTTATGCCCAGGAATTTTCTCTCAGGGACAGAAACCTGACTACCACAAGTCCTTCCCCGTAGCCTTCTTGGATTAGAAAAATGAACTCAGAGGGCAGTTTCAAGAAAAACAGCCACTTGTACAAAAGTGTAGATATAGTCGTGGGTACCAGGTAGTATTCAAGTTAAGACCTGTGCAAGACAGCTCACTGATGACCTGTAAACTTTCACAAAACGGAGCAAACTGGAAGAGCCACTCCTTAAAGCTTCTTCATAGTTTAGTAAAGAGAATACAAAATATATGTTTTCGTTTTTCCAGACATACTTCTAACAAATGGAAGGGGCAGTAAAAGGGTCCATTTGCTTAGGTAAAGAAAACTGATGCATAGTATTCTAATAAATGAGTTCCCTTGGTCCTGCAGACGCTTCCGGTCACCTGACCCAGCATGTCCTAGAAGCCTTTACTCTCTGTGCTTTCTCTCAGGACAGATCTTTCTAGTCCTCTGCTCACTGATGGCCACTGAAATTTCTCCAGGATACTGTTCATCTTGGATCAAAGCAATTAGCACTGTGTCTGCATTATGTAATAGAGACACGATTGTCATCAAATAATGGTCAAAGAAATGAGAAGAATATTCAGTGAGCAAGGCACGCAATATTCAAAATTATAATAGATGCACTCCTGTTAATAAGCCACCCTTGATTTGGGAATTTCCTTTTTGTGCAGCAACTAAATAAATATAAAATATTATAGTTAGGTTGCTTATTCAAATAAATCACAAAAGCTCGAGGTATTATAAAGCACTAAATTGCAAAGCACAGCTTTCTGGTAATTTTCATCCTCAGTGTTAGTGACACAATATCTTACCTGCATTTGCACCCAGTTGCCAACATTCTCTGCATTGCAGATTGCCTGGAGGCATTTCTCAAGGCTGCACAACCTGGGATAAAGATACTTCAGTACAGAGGATCACTGCTTGTGTACTAACTGAATCCCCTGAATGGGGGGCTGTGCCAAGGAGGCTGTGCAGAATTTTGAATATTTTCTTCAGCAATATCTCTCATCTGAATAGGACCCAAACCTCATGCATGGCATGTTCTTTCTTACAGAGGAGGAGAGCTGGAGAATCTATTTCCCCTTGTTTCCCACTGATAAGGCTCATTAAAGTACATAGGAGCAAGGCAGGCACACCAATGGGAGAACGCACCCCTGAGATTCTTTCTACGCAAAAAAAAAAACTGGACTCAGCGTAAAAGCTATGTAACTCAATCTTTTGTGAAATCAAGTTTATTGATTTTATCTTTATTTCCTCTTTTATGTGTGTTTAAATTTCAGTGTCAATTCCTACCATTTGACGTTTGGTACAAAAGACAATTTCAAGAACATTTTATCTACCATTTTCCCCACATTCATGATAAGCCACGCATTTACCCAAACATGCTTTTAAGTATAAAAGGGTAGATAAGAACTGGGGTTGGTCAAAGGAAAAAGTTGGAATTGAGAATATTGTTCCTTATCCTGTTGCTCCTTTTCTCAACACAGAGGAAAATAATCAAGTCTTCAAGAGATTCTTGAGCAGTGTATTTTCTGAATATAAACAGCTCGTTTGCAGTTGGTAGTGGCCTTACTGTTAAGAATTTAACCATGGTGAAATCGGGTTATGTAGCTCTGTCTTTATACTCTACCATTCTGCCCACCAGAAATCTCTGATAACTAGTATTTGTCTACCCACCACATCAAAAGTTGACCTTCAAAAGACGACTCTAGCATGGGTACAAGTGTCTAAGTGTGTTGGTCTGTAACACACGGCACACACACACACGCACACACATACACACACACGCACACGCGCACACACACAACGTAGGACTCTGTATTGCATGAAAAAATCTTGAATTTTGTCACAAAGTACTTTTAAAAACTGCATTTATGAACTGTTAAATATTACTTTCTAGCCACCCAGTTTCATAATCATTCCTCGTGAAACCTTCTCTGACCTCTCAGTGCCGTAAGTCAACCTTAATTGTTCTGTGGGGTGAACTCACAGTACCTTGAACCCTGCATGTCCCACTTTACTGTTATTGCTTATTTAATTGTTTTTTTCCCTATGGCAGGCTCAGTAAACAAAGGTTATGCTTGTGATTTAGTCATGCACAAGGGTGTTGAAAATATGATGAATTATGCAACAACAAAATTAGAACGAGGAAAACAAGCGATTGTGTTTCATAAAAATTGAAAACTTTTGTCAAAAAACGTGATCAAGAAAATGAAAAGATCAAGACAATGAGAATAAATATATGCAAATCGTATATCCGATAAGGGCTTTGTACCCAGATAATGCACACTAAAAGACTCTTACAACACAACAATTCAATGACAACCAGGTTTATGAAGGGCAGATAATATGAACAGACCTTTTCTCAAAGAATATACACAAACAGCTGACAAGCACAAAATAAAAATGTTCAGCATCCTTAGCGTTGGAGAAGTTCGGGCCTAAACCATAAGGTGATGCCACTTCACATGCACTAACAGGATTAGAAACAAAAACGCCCAAGATGCAGAGAAAAATGGAATCCTCATGCACTGATGGTGGAGTTGTGAAATTGTGCAACTACTTTAGAGAACAATTTCCACTCCCAGGTTTACACCCACAAGAAATGAAAACATATGGTCGCACAGAAACTTGTAGATGAATATTCAAAGCAGCATTTTTCATAATAGCCCAAAAGTGAAAACAGCTCAAAGGCCCATTGTCTGATGAATGGTAAACAAAATGTGGTGTATCAACAAAATGGAAAATAGGAGTTACAATCAAGAAACATGGAGAAAGTTTAAAGATTTTTAATGTGTTACAATGGAAGATACATTGCTGCTAATCCCCCTCCAAACCCTCTCCCTTATTCCAAACACTCTTACCCCAGTGTTCTTGCCACTTTCTGAAGCAGTTCTGCAAGTCCTCTTTCATGGTGTCTTTAGCTGTGGTTGCCTTCGTATCCTGAATGTCTTCAAAACATTTATCTTCTGTGGGTGTTTCAGCCTCGGGGAAAGACCAGAAGGCTCATGGTGCCAGGTGTCCTGAATAAGGTCGGCGAGGACCCTGTAATGACGTCATGAGTCTGCCTTTCTTTTGGGTGGCACTCGGCAGCAGCGTTCACTGTAGTTTTTTCATCACGCTTCATAAAGACACTCACAAAAGGACTTGTGCAAGTACTTCAGAAAATGGCAAGAACAATTGGATAAGTGTGTGTTCAAAGTAAGAGGTAATATTTTGAGGGGGATTAAGAGCAATGTGTATTTTTACTATAATGTTAATAAATTTCAATATTCACCGTACATTATGTTCACTTCTCATAATTGTTCAGCCACAAAGGGAAAAAGAATACTGATTCACACTACAACCTGACCTAACCTTAAACTCTTACACTAACAGAAAGAGGCATTAAGACCATGTACGATAGGATTGCACTTATATGAAATGTCCTGATTAGACAGAGAGGACAGGGAAAGAGACAGTGGCATCCCAGGCTGGGACTGGCAGAAGAGTGAGCAGGGAGTGCAGACGGCATGGGGTTTCTATTTGTAATGATCACAGTATAAAGTTAGACTTTGGGAATATTTTTGCAGCTCTATGAATACACTGAAAACCATAGAAATGAACAGATGAACAAGTCTTGTGTATAAAAATCTCAATAAAAGGTGTGTGTGTACCTGCAGTGGTCTGCATGTGTGTGGTAGTGAGTGTGTGTGTTGGGGTGTGGGTGTTTGTGTGGTTATGTGTGTGATGGTGAGTTTGTGTGTGTGTGTGTGTGTGTGTGTTGGAATGTATCTGTCTCTGTGTGTGTTTCACATCAGTTTTCTCCCTTCTCTTACATAAAGTCCTGGAACAATCCCACAGGTTAGGAAAAATAGGAAAACTCAGTGTTTGCAAGACTTCAGAGCTGAAGGCACCAAGCCACCTAGAACTCTCAGAGGGGCATTTCATGGGTCCCCTTAGCACATATGAAAAAATGGGAACTTTCCCTCATTCAAGCTAAGAAAGTGCTGTCTGACGAGTTCTTAAGTATCTAACACTGTTCTTTCCTACACCGTAGCCACAGCCTCACACAGAACAGAGCTGGGGAAAGTTTATTAATTTTTATGTGTGTGTGCATGATACTGGGATTGAACCCAGGGCCTCACCCATGCTAAGCAGGTGCTTTACCACCAAGCTACATCCCAGCCTGTAAGTTTAAAAAACACTGGACTTTTTAAAAACATAAAATGTCTCAATAAGTTTTATCACCTTGATTACATATTAAAGTGACAATACCTTGGTTATATTGGTTAGACAGAATACATTATTAGTTAACTGATGTATTTCCTTTTTATCTTTCATGAAACGTATTCTACAGTATTTAATATTTTATACATGACTCACACTCCATTTATATTGGACAGTTTTAGTCTAGAAACTTGAGTACTAAACAAGCTGTGAGACTGGCTAGCAAAACAATCCTGGAAACATGAAGACAGCATGGATGAGATGTGTCTTTTCCTAGGAAAGTTCAGAAATAGAGGCTTGAAACAGTAGGAAACAAGAATGCCAGCCATTGCTCCTCTTTCCCCTTTATGTCTCTCCCTTGTTCTTCACAACTCTGGATTCCCTAGACAAATTCTAATCTAGGGCTTCCTGGATATGCATTGGCAAAAAAAGTAAACAAATGGAGTAAATAAACCTTGGACATCCTAAATATCTTACGGTTGCACTTATCAGAATTACTTTACATCTATCTTCTCCTCCAACTGACTCCTGAAAGAACTGTATAGATAGGTGATATAGATAGATGATAGATAGATAGATAGATAGATAGATAGATAGATATAGATAGATTTCATGCATTTTGTACATATCCAGTGTGTAGCATATTTTCAATAAATGACTTTTAAACTTGGGATACCCAGGAAAGCACAAAGTGGGCCGGGCACTCACTATTTGTGCTTTTCCCATATTTCCAAATCCGGAGTTGCAAAACTTCATGGTATCTCCAACTAGTACAAGGATCAACAAAAAGCTTTCAAAGAAAAAGTAATATTTGTATTCAACCTAAACAATTTGAATGCATCCATACCACACTATATCTTTTTAAATGAAGAAAGAAAGAGGTGATCATATCTAGCAAGAAATAACCCAGGAGCACAGTATCCAAAGTTTTGATAGTTTTTAGTTTCATTGCTCAAGAATTACCACTTAGGAGATAAGAATCTAAACAAGCAAATAAATGAATGGAAAACAATACGAGTAGAACTTCAACCAAGCGTGATGTCAGTGGGACTCTTGGAAGCAGAACAGGTCTGTTCTTGGCAGTTAGCCTGTGTCAGGCTATTCACTTATTAGTTTGATTTTATTCAAGTTCCCATTTTTAAAAGCAGTTTTAATGAGCACAAGGGCAGATGTTTATCCTGGAGAATAACTTATAGCAGTGTTGGAAACTGCCAAAATGTATACCTCTGAGACATTTGTAGCACAGAATACATTATTTCTGACACTTAAGAAACCAGGCAACTGAAACTTGCTCAGATTTTTATCAGCATCAGCTGCTAATGGAGCTGATAAAGGTGATTTGTGGGGAAACTGAATATGATTGAAATGTGTGCAGATGCATTTATGTTAGGGCTTTTATTTTATAAACCGATGACTTCAATCTAGATTTCAGAATTTTTTGCTTTACTAAGCAATATTATAATCCATGAACAGT
Source organism: Cuniculus paca (assembly GCA_004365215.1). Taxonomy (NCBI): domain Eukaryota; kingdom Metazoa; phylum Chordata; class Mammalia; order Rodentia; family Cuniculidae; genus Cuniculus; species Cuniculus paca. The sequence continues at coordinate 2,146 of RJWT010036294.1, read as the reverse complement.
CAGGTTGAAACCACATACATTTGGATTACTCTCTCACTGCTATTGAATATTATTTGGGGAAACCTGATTCAAATAACCTGTAAAGAGGAGGTGTCATACCAATAACTTTTTGCTGAGTAATTAATAATTAAAATCCGAAATAATTTTTTCATAACTTCAAGCCATAAGACAAATGTAGAAAATATGAGGAAACAAGCCTTAAAAAAATTATAAACATAAAAACATCCTATCTAATTTTCCTGTGTTAGAAAAAATGGTACAGTTGAAATATATTTACTACCACAAAATTTTAAAATAATTACTTGCTACTCAAAACCACCTAAAATACTAGCATACTTTCAAAAATCTTTAGTCCTGATGTTAATATAAGGTTTCTTCTGTATGATAAGCACAATTAAAAACATAATAAGAAGGATGATAACACCACCCATGAGACAGAGAGGTTATAAAATTAGTGTTACAATATCTAACCAAAGAAAAACTCTCAACTAGTACCCACTTAGGCAAAAGTGTTTGTCTACAAAGAGAGTATATGCAATCCTTAAAGTTTTGAATGATTATTTTTCCCTATCGCTTTTAGGGGAGGGGTCTATTTCAAGTCAGAAGCTTGTCTGTCTGACTAGATGATAGTCATTAATCTTAACATCCCTCTGGTTGGAAAATTCTTTGTCGGTAGTCCCATGCCTCTTCAGTGAGACATACTCTCAATAACATCACTGACACAAAGTCATCCCATTTCCAGTATTCCACTTCGAATGGCCTGCTCTATTTGAGAGTGTCCTAACAGACAGCTCTTACATGGAGCAAACGTTTCTGTCATGGTCTAATTCTACCTGATGAAGCTGGAATCACTTTGATTCACTGATTTCTGTATTACTACTTTTCCTGTTTGTCCCCTTTCTCCATCTCCCTTTCACCTCCTCCTTCTTTGCTGTGACCCATGCAACTCTTGAGGTTCTTGGGATGCAGGACTGTGAGAGGATGTTGTCAATGGAATAGAAGAATTCTCTTAACACAATGAAAAAATAAAGAAGAGACAAAGCTGGGGTCAGGTGGAGGGCGCCCTTACTCTCCTGATGGGAGATAAGGAACTGTTCAATCACTGTAGCATGTTTATTTATACACTTGAGGAAGATGTCATTTTCAATCCCATTGCTTAGCAACTTGTTTACCTAGCTGGCCTGGGCCCCTTGCCTTCTTGGAGCTGGAACAGCTTGTTTGTGTTGTGCCTTTTTTGAGGCTCTCTGTTTTCAGGGCTGGCCTTGCTTTAGCCCCATGCATGTGATCAATCTCCAGCTTCAACAGTTCCCTACACTTTTCTCTTCCTCTTCCTGTTACTCTTCCTCCTTAGTCCACCCTTATCAGTGGTAGCCCCAGGCTTCCCTCTTTGACTGACAGTTCTTTCTCACGTGTTTTCTTCAGCTGATATCATTCACTTCCATCTTTAAAAGTATCACTTCATGACTTTGACTGTTAAGTCAATATACTGCATTGATACCTGTCCTACACTACACATATCATGGCAGCTCTCAGACTTTAGTGCTTGTTGGGATTTCCTGGGAAAATATGGTTCCCTCCACCCTCATTCGTCTAAGTGGATTATCTGGGAGTGTTGCCAGGGGACCAGGACTTTTCACATCTGATACTTGACCTTTGGCTTTACTGTCAGATGAGTGGTAAGGCGTTACACTTTAAGGGTTAATCCAGTGGTTTTTAAAAGATCTTTCTTTCCTAATGGTCCCACCCATGAAACTTCAATAGCATACGTTTACTGAGCATCTGTGTTGGCAGTCTCTGAATAGCTGTGCAGTGCTTACACATATAAAAGCAAGGTACCTGCCACACCGAAGCAAGGTTTTGAACCCATGGGGAATAACATCCCCCTCACTGAGAATACGTGACCTGGACAAGTGGTGGTTGACTTTATTGTCTGTTACACAAGAAGACAGGAGATTTCCAAAACCATGTATAAGAGAAAAGTTATAAAATTTTAAATAATGGTACAAAACAACACTAGAACTGCAAGTTTTTTTTTGTTTTTGTTTTTGTTTTTTGCAGCACCGGGGATTGAACTCACGACCTTGCGCTTGCCGGACAGGCGCTTAGACCGCTGAGCTAGATCCCCAGCCCTGTTTTTGAGACAGAG
>RJWT010036293.1:0-13292 GCA_004365215.1 Cuniculus paca | reverse complement strand
TATCTCTGATGTTTTCTTTAGGAAAAATGTGTGAAGAAGGAAATTTCTATGTCAAAGACTATTTGCATTTTTAAGGCTTCAATACACGTTGCTAAATTATCCTCTGAAAATGTCTGTCAATCATGTTTGAGATTTTGTCTTTCCTTGTCTTTGCCAAGATTGAAAATTATCACTGTTTTTAATCTGTACAAGTTAAAAAGTAGCTTTTGTTATTAATGCATACAAGTGCAATAAGAGTAGCAGAAATTAGAAATATCTACGGACATTCAGTGGAAGATATTCCATCAAATCAGGGAAATGAGAAAAAGGTTTCTAAGAAAAGGAGAGATATGATATGGTTTGTCAATATTGGACTGGATTTCAACAAGTAGAAATCAAAGGAATCTCTGAGAAAAATACCAGGAATAAAGCCAACATTAATAATAGTGACTACCTTCCTTTGATTATAGTATGAGAGAAATAAAATTGAAAGTAAGATGAAGCCATAATGCAGGGCAAAAAATGGCAAATAGAGTGCAAATTTGAACAATAACAGCTACCTGACTTGCTCTGATAGAATTTGGAAGCTATGATTAGAGCCATTCATTTCTCAAAAAAGCTTTTATTTACCATCTATAATAGGTCAAGTATTTCAATCGCTGATAAAAACCACACAGAAATTTCTACCATCCTTAAATTCATGGAAAGAAAGCATATATAAAAAGAACAAGAAGAAAATTACCTCTGTAAAGTGGAAGAATAAAAAGCAAGAGAAGAAATAAAAAGAGAGTAATGAAAAGGGAAACAAGGAGACTGAAATGCCATAGACACCAATGGAAGAGTGTGAAATAGATGTAGAAATCAACAAGAGCAAACAAAATACAGAAATTGTGAATGATAAAAATTGAAAATATATGAATGGCTATGGCAATTTCAGGATCATCAGCAATATTTAGTTTTTACAGTGAAGAGAAAGGAAGCCATATTGAAAAAGAATAAAGTAAATGGTGAAGAAATGGATGAAAGAATCTTTAAACAAGTCATTCAAAAAGATAGTCTAAGAAATTAGAGTAGTGCTGTGAGATTAAGAGAGGGGACTGACATAAAAATATTCTTAAAATAAGTCTTAAAATCTAGGATTAAATTTAGCGACAACAATAAAAAGTGCTAAATATTTGTGGAGTAAATTATGTAATATTGCCATGGGCATAAAAGAAGACCTGATTAAGTGAAAAGGTTACTCTGTGCATGGACAAGAAGACCCATGAACTAAAAGATGTCAGTTTCCTCCACACTAATGCATAAATTCAGTGCAACACTGAATAAAAATTTCAGCAAGATTTTTCTCTTTTCTTGTTATATTATTTTGGGTTTTTGTAGTGCAGGCTGGCCTTGAACTCATTCATGTAACTCAGGGTGGCCTCAAACTCACAGAGATCCTCCTGCCTCAGCCTCACAAACACTGGAATTAAAGACATGTGACACCACGTGTAGCAAGATTTTCCTTTTTTTAATTTTTACCAGTACATGCTTCAGTACATAATGATTACATTTATTGTGGGGAATTTGTACATCTAAAGAATATTTTCTTTCTTTTTACTTCCCTTTTCCCTCACTTTCCTCCCACTTCCATCCTTCTCTTGATCTCCTCAGTTGCTAAAGATCTATCTCCTTGTTTCCTATTATCTTTTATTTCTCTCTTTAATTTAGGTATATTTTGAGTTTCTCATATAAGAGAGGCCATGCAATATTTAAGCTTGGATGTTTGATTTATTTATTATGGTGTCAAGGCACATCCATTTTCCTACAAATGACTTAAATTTGCCCTTCTTGATGGCGGAGTAGTACCCCATTGTGTAGAAATACCACACATTTTCTTTATCCATTCACCTATGGATGTGCATAAAAGTTGCTTTCAAGATTTTGCTATCACGAATTGTGTAGCTATAAATTTTGGTGAGCATGTATCACTACAATATGATGTCTTCGATTTCCTTGGGGAAATACCCAGAAGGGGAATAGCTGGATCCAATGGAATTTCATCTCTGTGTTCTTCCTCAGGACTTTCTGCCTAAGATATAGCCAGGAGTTCTCTGCCCAGTACAGCCTCCTCTGTTCCTTTGTGCTCAGATCCCATCCACAAGATTTCTCATAGTTCCCAAGGTCAGCAGACTCCCATCCCTTCCCAGGATGGTGGGCGGCGCTTAGGATTTCTGCTGATTTAGAATTGTCTGTCTTTGGGGAAACAGCCGCCAAGTGCCTGGACTTACACTTTCTCTGCCCAGTCTCTCTCCCTCCTCGAAGTCTTCAGAGATGTGATCCGTAGATGTGGTTTGATTCCACCCCCAGTGTGCTGTGTTCAGCCTCTCTGCAAAGGGCACGCATGGGGAGGAGGTATCTCTTGCCCATGCAGGGCGGTGGGTGACGGATAGCCTTCCTCCAGCATGCCGTGCTCCTCCGTGTTTGGGAGGAGATGGATAGGGAGGGACAACCCATTTCTGTGTTGCAATCTCTTCTTTACTGCCATTGCTGTTCGTGGCTTCCCTGGGGCCCCAAGGACTGTTCGTCCCGCGTTGGGTTTCCTCTTCAAGATGGGAGGAAAGGTTTGTGGGAAGTCAATTCCAGGAGCCCAGCCTGTGCAGTGCTGGCCTCTAGCTGTTAAAACCACTCCCAGAATGGTGCGTTCTCCAGAATCAGGGTGCGGGCGGAGGGGTGGGGGTGGAGATGGCGGTGGTGGTGGAGAGGGTGGCCGCAGATCAACGTTGGCGCCACTTCCCTAGCAACCTAGATATTTGGTTTGATCTAGAAGATTTGTCTTTCAGATTAATGTTCCATTTCTGGGTGTGATTGCTTTCCCAGTTTCACAATACTTTATTTTTCAGTGACCCTTCTCTAAGTATCTCCCACCTCCTTCTCTAATCAGCTATGTTGGAATTTTCCAGCAAAATTTTCCATGGAACTCTACACTTCTATTCTAAAATGTCACACAGATAAGTAGATTGCAAGAAAATACAAGAGACTGTGAAAAATAAGTAAATGGGAAAATTCATTCTACCAAAAATCAAAACAAATAATAAAGCTACAGTGGGAGTATAGCAGTAGTGCAATATTATAGGAATTGGCCAAACATAATAGAAATACATATCCTGTGTAAAAAAACAGAACCAAGTATTTTCACCCTTTAAAAGCATCAAAAGGCAGTCTAGTAATATCAGTTCATGACCTCAGGTTAAGGAAGGTTAAATCAGATATAAACTCAGAAATGATTTTATAAAAGAAATGATTATATAAAAATGTATGAAAAAATATATATAGTTAAAACATAGGTGAAGAACTAATAAAATAATAAGTTGTATTACATAAAGACAATTGAAGTATTATCTAGAATACATAAAAAGTTATACCAATCACTGAGAAAAACAAACAGAAATGAGATTGATGATTAATTCACAAAAACAAAATCTAAACAATTATTACATGTATGACATGTGTCTAGTCACACTGACAGAAAAAAATGATATGCCAATTGGAGAAAAAAAATACCTTTTTTAACCTAATAATTTACCTAAAATTTAAAACACTACTCATATGAACACTACTCATTTGAACACTACTCATAATTTTTCCTCCAACTCCTTGACATTTCTAGTAAAGGAAAAATTATGAGTAGTGTTCAAATGAGTAGTGATAATATAAACAATGGATAAGGTAGAATTTGAGTTTAGGTCTTATTAATTGCATAGTCCATGATGAAAAGTCCTGATTTCTCCAATGTAACAAGAGTTCTATTACTAAAAAAGAGCAATAGTTCTCCAAGGGTGAAGTTGGCAGTATCAGAATCACTTGGGATTGTTTGAAAAGCAAACTTTTAAACCCTGCCTTAGACCAAGGAATCAGAATTTCTAGAGGGTTGGATCTACAATCTGTGCCTTAAAAGTGATTCTGATATTTGGTAAACTTTGCCACTGAAAGAGAAGATTAGGGGATCATTAAGGATTTGAAATAGAGTAAAAAGGGATGATCAATTGATTAGTGTAGTTAAGAAAATGAGTGGAGCAGGAATACAAGACTGGGGTTTTTAGAATTCAGGGTATTCACAATTGTGATGGTTGATTGATTGTGTCAACTTGGGAAGTTTAGTTAAGAGAAGCTTAACTAAATCGGCTCAGCAACCCCACACCCTAGTATGCGGAAGACCGACCCTGGGCTGGCTTGTCACCTGGATAATATTAGGGGAAATGAAGTAGGATGGACTTCTGCTGCTTTGAGGAGCTCCAGTCTTTGCTTTCACCTTAAACTGCATCTTCTGGCTTCCAGCACAGACTCCAGCTTAGGGCACAGATCCTTTGGCCTCCTGATATAGACTCGCATGGGACACTGCAGAGAGCTCCAGACCTTGAAGTGAATCCTTCAGTCTCCAGTGTGCAGACAGGCCCTCCGCACTCTTTCTCATCTGACTCTGTGGATGGGCATTGTAAACCAATCTTGTAAATTCACATACATTTGTATATTTTGTGTTATATTTGTTTCTCTAGTAAAACACTGACTGATAGAGCAATGAAGTAGTTTGGAGTAATAATGAGGTACAAACTATGATCATAAATTTCATGGCTAAACTGGAATGGAGATAAGAATCATGGTTTTTTTAAAGATCATAAAGAAATGTCAAGGAGTTGGAGGAAAAATTATGAGTAGTGTTCAAGTCACTCTGCTATCAGGAAGAATATACAATGGCTGTGTGCTTCATTACTGAAACTGGAGAAATGGCACAGTACTCCCTAAATATCAGCTGACTGGGATGATGAAGAATAAGGATGAGAATTCTCTTGCCAAGAATTCTCTTGCCAGATGGAGCTCACTTGGAGAAGTGTGGGAATTCAATGATGGGGTGTAGTAAAATATTAACAGAACACATAAAAATACTGTCTCCATTGTTTGTGAGTATATAGGAAAGAGAGGAGAGACTCTCATTGGAAATGTTTTTTGTAGTATTCCATGGCAACATTTGTTTTCCACTAATTTTGTATCTATTTAATACAAGTAGTTGGGAACTACATTTAGCACCAATTGAAACATATTAACCAAACATATGTCTGCTAGCAGGCACTGCCTCGGACCCCTGTGTCTGGCATTTTATAGTCTAATGTTTAGAAAAATTTTTTTAATTGAAAAGTTCAAACTTTTCTTCTCTTCAGCCTTTCCTTCTCAAAATAGTGAAATTACCAGAGATTTCAAGGAATCTTCTTCCGTGTGTTGTTAGGTCCCATGGTTTCTGTCTTTCCATTCCTATATAAGTGATCTTATCAGAATCCTCTGAGCCAATTCCTATTATAGATCTGAAGGAAGTTAATATTCTTTCTGTTCTTCCTACTTCTAAGAAAGACATCATTTAGAACAGTGTTCATATCCTTAAGACTGAAAGGTTTGTAATGAAAACTTCATTAGTGTTCATATGTGGTCCACATCAATCACCAAGTAGAGGAGGAAGCAGTGAATGCCACAGCTGGCACCATCCCCTCCCATCAGTGGGGTAATGAATGGGACACTGCAATATGCAAGACCCCAAAATGTCACAGTTTCAGGCAAAATTCTTTAAAATCCACATTGGCTGCAGTAGATTGTAAGGTTCTTTATAAAAAGAACCACTACATGCCTTCTTCCCCCCGAAGACTATGGAGGCACGCTTCCAGTGGTTACCACGAAACAGCGTGTGTGAAGACTGTAAAATCCACCCTGGAATTAAAAAGCAAATAAACAAAACCCTTTAAAGGGGCAGAGTCAAAAGGCCTGCACTGTTCTCTGGACAGAAATGAGGCTACCGGTTGGTATTTCAAAGAAGCCACAAATTCTGTATCTGTCCCAAATGGGAAATAGTAATTTTATTGAATAATAAGTTAAAAATGAATCCACTTCTTTCTACTTATAACTTAGTAAGTACTTATGCTGCAGTCTTTGTAGGCACAGACTATTTCTCCAATAATGAATGAAAGTTTGTGTTCACAATTATCCAAAATGAAAATGTAAAGACAAAATGAAAGGATGTTTTAAGAAACTTAATTTCTTAATGAAAACAAACCAATGTCCTTTAGGGTTTCAAATAAGCGGGTGATACTGGCATTGCCCCCATGAGACTTCAGTCCTAATGAGCAAGCAGCACAAGGCAGCTTTGAGAGTCCCCTATCTCCATTCATAAGAGGAAAATATGAATACTTTTATAAATGTCAGGTTAGGATTTCATTGCCTTGGGGCAAAGACTTTGTGAAGACTGACAGAGTAAAAAGTCAACATTACACAATTATTTAAAGATCAAGAGAGCAAAGTTGATTTCTTTGTCAATACATAATGCTTCAAAAATGTATTTTAAAACAAGGATTTAAAACAGAAAAAAAGAAGGCATTTAGTTTTAAAGTGAAAGTGTGATTCTCATTTTTGAATCAGGAAATATTAATGTTTAGATAATAAGGTATAGGTTTTATGAATCAATAAATGACTTTATTTACTGTCATGAATATTCTGACTTTATCTCAAATGTACATATGAGACTAAAATTCAATATGAATTATTCACAAGTCCAAAGAGATTGTATGTACAGACTTTGAAATAAGGAGTTTGGAGACACTTACTATAAGTTGGTGTCTTAGTAAATTTTTTCTCATTGCTGGGACAAAATACCTGATGCTAGAAGTTAAAGAGGGAAAAGTTTATTTAGCTTACAGTTTGTAGAGGTTTCAATCCATAACTGGCTGGCTCCAAGACAGAGTGGTACATGGCAGAGGGGCAAAAGTTCATGGCAGCAGAAGACAGCAAGAACAACAAAAGAGAGACAAGACCCTTTCTGCCCTTTATATTGTGTTATAGTTTGTGTCTGGATGTTCCCCCAAAGCCTCTTGCTGTCATGGGAGGTGGGTTTTTTGGAGATAGCTGAATCTAGAGTTTGCAATTGGTTCATTGGCTAGTACTGGGATTGGTGGTATGAGTACTACACCTACCCTAGGCAGGTAGCCTGCATACAAAATAAGGGAGAAAAGAGGCTTACTTCCCCTTTTCACTGGTGTTGCCTTTGGTATCTTCTGCCACCCCAGATGCCATGAACTGTTGCTCTCTGTCATGTGCCACTCTGCCTTAGTGTCAACTGATTATAGATTGAAACAACCATAAACTGTAAGCTAAATAAACCTTTCCTCCCATAATTTTGGGAATCAGGTATTTTGTCTCAGCAACGAGAGTAAAGCAACTAAGACATATTGTATGCTGGCTACCCACTTTAGGGCGGGTGTAGTACTCACACCCATAATCCCAGCATTGGAACATGAATCAGTCACAAACTCTAGATTCAGCCACCTATGAAAAGTCTGCCCCCCCATGACTGTATAAGGCTTTGAGGTGACATCTAGAGACAAACCATGACACGTTGTGCTCCCATCCCCTCAAAGACTTGTGTACATTCCTTTAGGCAAAAAGCAATTAGTCCATCTCTAAGAGTGGCCAAAGTTCTAAGAGTTCCAGCATTGCTGAAAAGTACAACACCGAAGTCTACTCTGAAATATAAGGCAAACTCTTAGTTGTGAGCCATTGTATAAATGAAAAGAAAGTTAAACACTTCCAACATTCAATACTTCAAGACAGATATTTGCATTCCGAAAGTTACATATAGGAAGTACAAAGGAATGGGACCAAAGGAAATCCAAAATCCACCAAGGCAAACATTAAATCCTATAGTTGCATGTGCAGCATCAAGGCAATCTGTGGCAAGATGTGAACTCCAAAGGGTTCGAGTGACTCTGCCTCTATGGCACTGTCAGTGATTGCAGCTCCCATGGCTTCTCTCTTGGGCTATGGGTAGAAGCCTTCCTGACCCCATAACTCCTCCATTCTGTGTGCACCTAAAGCCAGCACTGATGATAGCAAAGTCTGCAGACAGTTGGAGCAGTAGGCAGGCTAACTCTTGGCTGTAGTGGTCCAGTGCCTGGATCACTGAACACTCTGAATTCAATTCTGAGGAACAAATTCCCCAATCTATTGCCATTCTGGAATATGATGCTCTGAGGTCTTCTTCTCAAAGCAGTGTTTCACTTTTGCAGTTTTGAGGCTGCAAAGTGTGGAATCCTGCTGCTTTTTGTGATGATCTTGGTACATCTTTTCTATTCTCCTGTTCCTTCTTAGAAATCAAGATCTCCTCAGCTTTACTTTTGCAGTCCACAGTTTCACTGAAGCCTCCTTTCTAACTAAACTCAAAACATTTTAAACCATTCTACTGGCCTCCGCTCTTGATTCTCAGTATAAATCTGACTAAAAGTCCCCAACAGCAGCTATGCCACAGCCTCAACATTAGACTGCTTTGAAATTTCTTCTATAATATGAATTAGTCTGCTGCCCTTAATATCAATCTCAGGGAAAGTCTCTGGATGAGAGCAAAATGCAGACAAACTTTCTACCTAGTCATAACACACATCATCTGGAGTCCAACAAACAATTCAGTCCTTTTTCCTGGAAGAAACCTTATGAGCCTCATCTTTACCTGCTTTCTGGTGTTCTGAGCTCTGATCAGAATCTCCTATATGAACCTAAGGTATTCCAGTTCTACTTTTTCAGTCGGCATCTCCAAACCTTTCCAGTCACTTCCCACAAGCCATTCCCAAAGGCTCCTGAACCACACGATCAGGTATAGTCAAAGCAATGACCCCACTTCTCTGGTACCAAATTCTGTCTTAGTTACTTTTTTCTCACTGATGGGACAATATACCCAACACCCAAAGTTAAAGAGGGAAAAGTTTATTTAGCTCACAGTTTGTAGAGGTTTCAGTCCATTACTGGCTGGTTCCAAGGGAGGGTGGCACATGGCAGAAGAGCAACAGTTCATGGCAGTGGAAGACAACAAAAGCAACAAAAGAGAGACAAGAGACTTTCTGTTTCTTATATTGTATGTAGGCTACCTGCCCTAAGGTAGGTGTAGCAATTACACCCATAATCCGAGCATTGGACCATGAATCAATCACAAACTCTAGATTCACCCACTTATGAAAAGTCTGCCCCTTATAACTGTATGAGGCTTCAGTGGGACAAACCATAACAGTTGGCATGAACAAAGTTTCTAACAGATTGTTGGAAAACATATATGCAACATTTTGCCTAGCCTTTTATAGAATTCACAGATGTTTTGCCAGTTAGTTACCCATGGCCCCTCTGGGAGACTGGGTGTTCCAGGTTATAAGGATGCCTGATGGTTTATGTGAGTTTAAAACTGTCAGATTGTCTGTATAGGGTAATCTGCTTACCTATATATTCACTGTAGAAACTTTGGGAAATATTAAAAGACAAAGATGTAGTTACCATGATCCCATTAACCACAGATAAATCAGTTTAACATTTAGATATATATTTTTTCAACATCTTTTCCAAGTCTAAATATATTTTCCCATAATAGAATCATAGTTTATTGAAAATAAATTTTATCAAAATAAATGATTTAATCAGACACTTTATTATAAAATGTTTTTGTCATTTCAAATCTTTTACTTCTATAATCACTAGTGCTATGGTAATAAATTTTTATATGATCCATGCTTATTTACCAAGATTAATTTAAATTGTTCTACATCTTCTAAAATTACTTTGTTCCACCTAGCCAATCTACTGAATGTTGAGTTTTAGTCAGAAAAGTGTTACAGTCAAAATATGTGTTACATTCTCATGAAGTATCACATAAATGTGCGAAAGGAAAATAAGTGAACTTGTCTGAAGTCTTTCTAACTTAAGGACTTAGAAATTTAAAAACTATAAATTGAGCAGGCAAGGCTTATAGATGATTTTGATAATGATGGAGTGGACAAGATGCATTTGATTGATTTGATTTTAGTTTGCTGTGGCATGCTTTTGATTCTGAATCCTGTAATCATTTGCCAAGTTCTGATTAACTTCAAAATATAGAAGTGCAAAATATAAAAGTTCAAATTCTTGTGAGGCTGAAAAGTAAACGCTTAAGAGTTGGTTTTTTTCTTATTTCTTTTTTGCTTTCTGTATTTCCAGCCTAGTTTATCTCCTCCATTCCTTCATTCTTTCCACAAGGTAGTACAAAGTAATAAAAAGGATAACAGGGAGGTGGGAGACCTGACTTGGAGTGACCCTTCAATGAATTAAAGGGCTGTCTCAGTACAAAAACATCTTTTATTCTACACAAAAATGAAATGAATATTCCAAAAAGTCTTTGAGGATGGGTTCTGAATGGGTTTGTGTGGTATTTTCTTGCTCTCTAAATTTTAGATTTTCTCCACATTTTCTAAAGAAGCTTGTATTAAACTGATAATCAGAAAAATACAAGCAAAATACAGAAGCACACCCTATGATCCTACTTCAACAATGCTAATCTCATGTTTAGTGGGTCTTTCAGTCCAAATATCTCCTAGTCATTTGTTATCTCAAACAGTAGGGTCATTTTCCAGAAAAAAATATTGTAGACTGTTACAAATGAATAAAATTCAAGAAGCCAAATACCTACTCCTACCTTTAAAATTCAGAATAGGTCTATTCAAGACAAGATGGAAATAACAGGAAGCCAGGAAGTAACTGCAAAATGTTCAGCCCTTTCTTCATTGTATGAACACTCTGAGACAGGCGAAGATACAAGGAATGTGAATAATAAAGGTGAAAGTTCATGAACAAATAAATTAACGATTTCATCTTGCATAAATGGATGATCCTAGAATTTAAAGCATGTGTGTTCCAGCGTTAGCTCATTCGTTCCCTCACTTTAATATTTTAGTTTTGGCTTCTACCTGCCAGGTAGTATTAGGTGCAGTATGTAAAGCAGGAAACGGAACTGCTTTCATGGACAAAAATAGTAAACAAATAAATGTACATATAAACTCAAACCTTAAATTCTCATTCTAATAGCAGTGTACATTATTTAAATACGTACTAACATATCATGGCCTAAAATACTTTAAATTAATCATCTTACGTATTCTTTCCAAGTCTCTATGAAATGGGTTCACAGATAAGAAAGCGGAGGTTTGGAGAGTGATATACTTGACCAAAAGTCACACAGGAAGACCAAACTTAAATGCAGGCTGTTTGATTTCTAAACCAGCACTAGGACAGAAAACGCATACTGTGCTATGAGATTGAGAAAGTAAAAATGGAAAGCAATTTCTTTGGGGAAGGGTTAATGGAGGCTTTTTGAAGGAAATGGCCCTTAAGACAGACATGAGCTATGAAGAGGCAAAAGGACTAACTAGTTGGGAGAGAATATTTACTCATGCAGCATTCAAATTGTTTGACCTCAATTTCCCCAAATTAATCATTTAAAAATAATTTGTGATAGGAAGATAGCAGAGCAATAAATAGCAGCAAATCAGACACTCTGAGATTCAAAATTCAGACATTGGAATATAACATCTTGGGGAAGAAAAGAAGTGAGGTGGATCCCTGGAAGCCAGGAAAGATCTGAAGGGAGGATTGGAGCTCACAGAGAAAGTGAAGAGACAGACTGCTATGCAGAAAAAGGAGATAGCAAATTGCACTTTCTCCTTGACTCCTGGCTGTGGCATGAGAGAGGATGGTAGAATCTAGAGACACAGTGAAGGCAGGCGACTGCAGAGGCCTCCATGGAGAAATATACCAGTGGAACAGAACAGTGGCTGCTGTGAACAGCAACAGTTAGTGAGGGACTCCAGTCCAAGTATCCCCTGGAAGGAGTGCTTGGTCAGAAGTCATTTTAGGGAGGGGTCAACTGAACCTGGGACTTGGAGCAGCCATGGGTTGGCTTCCTCTCAGAGCTCTCAGTGACTGGGGAAGGCAAAACTTCAGGAGACATCCAGGATCAGCGAGCCAAGGTCATGCCAGCAACAGACACCCAGAGTCCTGTAGGCTGAGTAAGTCAGGCCTCAACTCCACAACCAGAGGCCAGGACCAACCTGAACGTTGATGATGTTGAAAGCATAAGAATAGGTACTCTAGGCATCTGCAGCTGTCCAGCATGAAAAGGCAAGGCTAACTTCCATAAAGTATGCTGCATGGGTCCAGACTTGTCATTGATAATAAGTCTAGGAATAGGAGAATTGAGGCCTCTACCAGACCATGTAACATTAGACAAGGTTTCTGAGGTTATTGTATTGTTGGGAGAGCCTGAAAAGGAAATTTCATGCCAATCTCAGTCTTTTCCCATAAGCAATCCTCTAAGAGACCAATCTATAAAAGAGTAATTAAACTTGCGTGTAACTCGTCCATAGTATGGGTCTCTGAAGACTGCCAAGGGCCCAGAAAATATTGTAATTCCAAATGTTGAGTACGGTGACCCAAGTATTGTAATCCTTTTCTCTATCTTCCTCACATTCCAAAGTTATATTTATAATCCCATTGAGATGTTATTGCAATCCTGGCAAGTTAATTCCAATCTACCACCTCCAATGTAACCCAAGGCGAGAGTAAAGACACTAAGACATATTTAAGGTTAAGGTCAGCCAAGGGATCCTAAATCCAATCCCCATGAGGATGTGTGGACAAAGGCCCTGATCCAAGGCCTCTCCCAGAATTTAATATCTTGTGAAGAAGGGGGTGGCTTGAGGATGAGTGACAGTGAGGATGGTGAGAACTAGGTGAGTACCTTGAGCAGGCTAGCCAGGTAGTGAGAAAAGCATCATTGTGAAATGCAGGGAGAATGACACGTAGAAGGATCAATCTGCATAATGCAATTAAAGTAGCAACTGAATTGCTTTTGGAGGCTGCTGCTTCAGTTTCTGATATGTAAATTTTTGTGCCCTGAGGACTCATAGCCTCTTTATCTTGAGGCTCATACCCAGTTGACATCCCTGGAGCTGACTGGCTCTACCATCCTGCTGTGCTCATATCTTTTACAGAGAACACTACGTGAGGAAACAGGAAACTGTCTGATGGCTTTAGAGATTACATACCACTACCTTGGCTAGCCTTAGTTGCAATACTTAGAGCCAACTGAAGACAGAAGGAAAAAATCATAGTCAGTTTTGTACATATCAGTATATGGAAATAAGTTTCAATATAATCAAAGTCACAGCAATTGTTCTGCATTGAAGGGGAGTCACTCAAATTGTCTCCTACACTGCCCTACTCCACCAGCAGGCTTGCTGGGATTATCCAGCACCCTGCCCTATTCCTACCACAGACTTCCTGGGATCATCCAGCACGGATCTGGGTTCTGTCAGCCTCTTGTCTACTAGAGACAGTGAAGACACACCCTGAATTGCACAACTACCACAAAACTGTAAGCCCAGAAGATAACTACAGGCTTGAAAGCACAGAGAAATCTTTTTTCCCCCTCCCTTTGCTTCTTTTTTTTT
>RJWT010036292.1:0-13291 GCA_004365215.1 Cuniculus paca | reverse complement strand
TTGCCTGCCTCTTGTAGAATGGTTCCTGAGCTGTGCACCTCCCACATTTGGACTTTCGCCCGTGTTGCTTTGGATTTTCCTGCCTTGACTTTTCTCATCGCTCCACTGTGTATCCTCACTCTCTGCTCACTGTCCCTTTCCCACGGCTGCCTCTTTGGGGCACAGCCAGTTATGTGCCCATGCCTGCTAATGCTTCCCAGCTCATACTGCTTTCCATCACCCAGCTGTGGTTTTGCACGGCCTTCACAGATGCATGTCTGTCTCCTAAGTGTCCCATTTGAGGCACTGTGTCTGTTTTCACTTACCGTAGGGCCTCAGTGACTAGCACAAAACCGTAGGGCCTCAGTGACTAGCACACTGGCTGGCCCATAGCAGCTACATCATAACTATTGGTTGAACTGAACAATGAATCCACGGAGCAGGTGAGCATGAGACACAGAGAATCACCAACCTGTGTCACATGGCTGTGCAAGGCAGCAAGTCCTTGCAAGGTGGAGAAGATACACGCGTGGAATGAACCATGAGGATGGGTCTATAGCTGACTCTTCGTCGTGCATCCTTTCCAAAGCCCAGGGAGGTTGTTGGAAATTTGTAGATGGCTGGGTAACATATAAATAATGGGGAGCTGTCACAGTCTCATGCTTTCAGTAGCCTCTGTCTTCAGTCTTCCATTCTTATGTTTGCAAGCAAGTAAAAAATTAATTGATGTGGGTCTTTTAAAACTTACTTATTTTTCTCACTCAGGTACCACATGGAAGGAAAGGGTAAGAAATCAGGGAGTCAAAGAAAGAAACAACCATGGCCTCTTCCCCCACACCCTTGCTAATGATGTTATGTATTTACTCACACAGTTCCCTCCTCATTCACATGCATTTCCTTGCTTGTCGTGTGCATGTGACAGGGGTGTGATCACGAGGGAAAGTCTGTACGCCTATGAGCATGGGCAGGTCCATGTAGCATCTGGACACCTGAGCGGTTTAGCAGGGATTCTTGCCTGTGTTCATTTTTGCTCTTAAATAGAATCCTATTATGAACCTACCAGCAGAGAGAGATGAGGGAGACAGACAGAGCCTCTCTCAGAGTCTCCCTTGGAATAAAGCTCCCCATAGTACAGGAAATGAGCCTATTACCCCTGTGTTTCACACTGCCGCAGGGTTCTCTGTCCATCACTGAGTTTCCCCAGGATTTGAAAGATCATGGAGAATCATATCCGTATAATAGGATTATGTTCTCTGTATCTGCATCTTTAACTGCTACGGGCAGGGGAGGTGGAGCGTTTGATCTCCTGGGAACTGGCTTAGACGTGAATCAGAGTCATAGGTTTTCATGTTACCCGCTGTACTGAAAGGGCAGTGGGAAACATCCTTTGAGTTGCAACACATCCTTCAAGGAACCACTCTGTACTTTCCCCACTTACTTCACATGGACTGAAAAGTAACAAGAAATCAGCCCAAAAACCCAAACACTCTAAACTCGCCCTCACCTTAAGTTCAGGAGCTCAGGATGTGCTGGGGAGCGAGCCCCGTGGCTGCACCCTGGCCTCCCTGAACCCATGGCCACTGGTTCTGGAAGGTCTTGCTGGGCTTCTTTTGCTGAGCAGGAGGAAGCACAAATCATCCTCCAGAGGCGCCACAAAGGGATGCATCGTGGGAATTTGTCACACAACGTGTGGAAGCCACCTGGCGACAGCCGCAGTCTCCCAGCTTTAGGTTTTTCTAAGTCTGATGCCTCCATGGGTCAGGCAAGGAAAAGAGCGTGGGAGGAAACACGGTGTGGTCTTATCCTGCTGTTTAAACGATGTTGTCGTGGGACAGTGTTGAAAGAAGACAAAGAACAGATAGAAGACCTTGCCTCTCTGCAGGGAGGGTAGGGATCAGCACCTCCTAAGACTGGAGGTAGCAGGTGTCCTGTTCTGGAACTGTCCGCACCCCTGGGTGGCATCCTCTGCCAAGCCAGCTGGCCAGCTTTGTGGGCTGCAGTCTTCTCATCAGAAGAACAGGAATGGCACTTCCTAGACACCAGCCCTGTGAGGCACCCTGAGCAGGTGGTCCACAGGAGTCCTAGCCTGCTGGTGAAACTTTGCATCAGGTTCCCATTAACTGGAATATCACCGGGGGTGGGTGCTGCCCTCACTCCTCTTCATCCCAGCCTCAGGTCAACCCAGGGCCTGTTTCCTTCTGAGGGAGGGCACTGCTGGAGAGAGTCACCATACGGGTCTTACCTGAGACCCACGGTAGCAGGGGGCCCCTTCAGTATTGCCCAGAAACATTTTTGTTCCGATGAATTCACTCTCACTGTTAACCATTTGAAAACTGCATGTCTGCACATCTGGAGTCACTTTTATCTAAAGGATCTAGGACAGTGGTTCTCCAAAGAAATTTTTGTCCTCTAGAGAACATGACAAAGTCTGGAGACAGTTTTGGTCATCACAGCTGGGATGGGGTGGTGGTACTGGAATACTGGAATACAGAGTGCATAGCTAAATCTTGGAAGTGGCCTCTTTGTCCATCAGCAGATGAATGGATAAAGGAAAATGTGGTTTTTACACATGGTGGAGTACTACTCTGCTCCAAAGAAAGATAAACTTTATAGGAGAATGGATGCACCTTGAGACATAACGTTAAGTGAAATAAATCGGACACACTAGCTTAAGTAGCATATGACTTCTCTTACACGAGAAACCCAAAATATAAGTAAAGAGCAAAATAAAACACAGATAATAGGAAATAGGGTGATAGAGCTTTTGCAAACAGGAAGGGAGCCAAGAGATGAAGGGGGAAGGGGAAGTAGATGAAAAAAAAAGTGAGATCTGTTATGTACACATACCAACTTCCCATGAAGAATGTGACCCTTACGTACGACAAACATGTACTAGTTAAAAATTGAAAAAATAGATGCAGCTCCATATCCTACAATGCACAGGACAGCTGCCAACCATAAAGAGTGCTCTGGACCAGAACATCAGTATAGTTGTCTCTCCTTATCCTTGGGATATGTTCTAAGACGCCCAGAGGGTGCCCAAAACCATGGATGGTGCCAAGCTATCTATGACCATCCCTTAGTATCTGAGAGGCCTGGTTCCAGCGGTGTCCCCAGCCCATGGATTTCCATATCCAAGGATGCCCAAGCCCTTTATAAGATGGTGTAGTGTTTGCATGTAATCCGTGCACAATCTCCTGTGTGCTACAAATCGTCTCTAGATTGCTTCTACTATCACAGTGTAAATACTATATACATAGTTCTTTTGCTGTGTTGTTTAGAAAATAATGAGATAAAAAGTCTGTACGTGTTCAGTCAAATGCAGCTTTTTTCCCCAAATATTTTTGAAGCGTGGTAAATTGAGTCCATGGGTACAGAACCTGCAGACATGAGAGCTTACCACACTATACCTCCATGGAGTCCAGCACCGGTCCCCTGGAGGGCCAGGAGAGTCCCCATCCTAGGCAGGACAGAGCAAGAGCACGTGATTTTTTTTTTTATCATGCTACGCATAAGACTATGCAATTTATAATGTATGAGTTGTTTATTTCTAGAATTTTCCATTTATTATTTTTGGGCCAGAATTTGCCACGGGTAAGTGAAGGTGCAGAAAGCGAAAGTTCAGATACAGGGAGAACCACTGCAGTGCCACAGTTGAGGAGCCCTGATTCAGTGTGTGTGTCGCCACCATTCCTGTGTTGAAGCCCTAACCCCAGTGTGGTGTCTCTGGAGACGAGGCCTGGGAAGAGTGATTAAAGTTCCATGTGGTCCTTGGGCTCTAATATGACAGCACCTGCGACCTTGTAGGAGTGGGCAACGTTTCCAGGGTGTCCACACGCAGAGGAAAGGCCATGTGAGGACACAGCATGAAAGCGTTGGCCAAGGAGAGAGGCCTCAGGACACCTTGACCCTGGACTTCTTGCCTCCAGCAAACAGTGTCTATTGTTTAACTCGACCAGCCTGTGGCATTTTGTTATGGCAGCCCTAGCAAACGAACACAGCAGACCAAGCTTTTGGGAAAAACATGGGGAAGTCGACAGGGCACACAGGATTGACTGGGCCCATTTTTTTACCTCTCTGATTCTTTCTTCTTCCCCTGTAAATGGGACTAGTCGTGCCCATCCCTTTGGATTATCCTGGGGATGAGGCAAGTTAACGCCCACAAAGCAAGTGTCTGTAATGTGCTGCTGGACTGTGAGCTCCTTGCAGGTGGCAACCCCACCCTTGAGCTTTGTGCCTGGCCACCAGGAACCTCTGGGGGGCAGGAGAGGCACAATTTAAGCCAGTGTTGACAGTGTTATTTGGGGCACTGGTTTAATACTGTGGTTGTTGTAGCTTTTGTGGACTGATACAGTGGGCACAGCTATCCAGACTGCTGTTGAGACCTCGAGCTTCAAGTTTATATCGTTGTGGAGGAGATTAAATGATACTCAAGTAAAGACATGGCTTAAAATACCATTATATCCAGTCCTATGGTGGAAATCACTCAAACGCTAGGATTAGCATGATTTTGGAGCTGCAGTGCACAGCTGTGGGGGTGAGGATGGATTTTCAGCTTGATTGGCTTTGGAATTCACCCCAGGAGTTGGTGGAGCCCACTGTAGGTGTGCGTGGGTGGGTCCCGTCACCGCAGCACAGCTTTTGGGTGTAGCTCTGGCCTGTCCCTCCGGCAGTCTTTCCCTGCTCTGCTTCCCAGCCACTGTGAACCAATCAGCTTGGCCTTCCACATGCCCTCTCTGCCATGGAACCAGTCCAATAGGGGCTGAAGTCATCAGCAAACTAAATCTCTCCTCCTTTAAGTCATGGGTGTTGGGGATCGCGTCTCAGTGGAGAGAAAGCTGACGAATGCATCGCCATCACCAGAAAACGTTCCGAGGGTGTGGTTCTTATTTTCTACAGGACCATGTGCTGTTTCCTCAGTTCTAGAGCGCCTGCTTTTGTGAAGCGATTTCCCAGTATGCAGGCAACTTTCGGTGCATGATTTTCTCCGTTATCCAGGAGTATGCTCCAGGAAAGTGCGGTGTGTCTCAAATCTGTGCCGCACCTTCTCAATGGTGAGAGTCTAGGCTTGGAAGGGTAACAGGGTTTCAGTCTCATGGGCGTCCAGTGGGAGAGTCCAAAGTTGTCCAGGATGCTGTGCCACTTTTTGGTTGTGCAGGAGCATTCTGAACATCTCAAGATGCTAAGTATCTCTGGTCCTTACTAAAATCTAGTGGAACCTCCCAAGCATTGTGATAAGGACCCACTCACCCTCATTTTCAAAACAGCCTCTAAGGGGCAGGCCGGGTCCCATGAACAGCCATCATTTCGGAGGTCTCCAGAGACCTGTTGCTCCTCAAAATCAGTGGTCTCGCACGCTCCTGGGAGCCTTTGTTCCCCTAACCAGCCCGCCCAGTCTTCCTTCCTCCCTGCCTTCCACCCAGCCCCTGTCCAGTATGGTGATCAGGCTCCTTGTTTGCCACCACCTGTGTGGATCTGGCCTCGGTCCTTTCCTTCCTACCCTTTGCATTCTCTCCTTGATGGAAACTTCAACAGCAGTTCCAGGCAGCTGTTCCCCAAGTGCTCTTCTTTGTCGTTCAAGCCGTTACCAGCTGTCATCGTGCCTCTCCCTGGGAGTCCCGAGTTAGACACGTCCAGCGGGAGATGCGTCTTCTAATCCGGTTTTGCTTTGGTTAGACCGCTCTATTAGGAATGTCGTCATCCGGGCTTTCTGCTAAGTTCTGGGCTTGCTGAGTTCTCTTGGGTCTGAAGAATGGGACGGGGAGCAGCCTATTCAGGGGCAAACTGGGGGCGATCCCAGCAGTGAAGATGGAGATCCTGAAGGAACTACTCTCATCCCACCTTTATGTTAATTTTTATAAAAAGTCTTCAGACCAGCCTAATTTTTCAGACCCTGGGCATGCTGCCCTGAGCTAATTTGTTTGCTTGAATGAATTATTCGCGGGAGGCGGCTGCCTCCTTTTCACAGTGCCTTTCTCCTTGGGAAGGAACGCAGTTTTATTCCAACAGTCCAATCTCGGCTTCTTGGCTCCGAGTGTAAAGGATGCCTCGACATCGCCATAAAGACATTTAAATGTTGCTGTCCCTGAAGAAACCGTTTCAGAATATGAAACCTTATCTTTCTTTTTCCCCCAAGGAAGGAAAACATCACCGGCTTAATTATCTCTGTAGAATAACTTCCTCGTTTGCTTTTCATGTTGCTAGTGGAAAAAAAGATAATGATACTGTTTTCAAAATATGAGATAATTATGGATGATTCCATGCAACTCGCTTTTGATTTTTATCTATATAAATAACACCTCAAGTCAGAGGTCAGAGACGTGTGTGGGGCTCTGTGTTACCCTTCGGATTGATAAAAGACCCTGCTGAGAAAGCAGATGCAACCGCAGAGATGGTGCGAGTGATAGTGTTTGATACAGATTATAAAAAGGTTCTTTATCATTAATTTTCATTTTTTATGTATTTTTAAGACAAGTTCTTGCCCTGCTGTTCAGGCTGCTCTTGAGTTCACTGTGTAGCCCAGGCTGACCTCAAACTCATGGCGGTCCTCCTGCCTCAGCTTCCCGAGTACTAGGATGACAGGTGTGCAGCACCATGCCCAGTTAGGTTCTCATAATTAGGAAAAGGAGGCAAAAGGCACTTAACTCTTCATACATACACGCATGCACTAACTGTGCGAAATCTACCTTTTACACATATTTTGAAACACACACTGCAGGGTCGTGTACCATGTGCGCGTGGCCATGCAGCCAGCACACCTTGAGATCCAGTTCCTCTTGCAGAACTGAAACTCTCTGCCCATCGAGCAGCAGCCCTGGTGTCTCCTCTCCCCAGCCTTGGCGACCGCTTTCTACTTTGCACTTCTGTGAGTTTGACCCCATGCAAGTAGAATCATGCAGCATTTGACCTTCTGTGACTGGCTTATTTCACCTAGCATATGCCAGGATTTTTTTCTACCCGTGTGTGTGTGTGTGTGTGTGTGTGTGTGTGTATGCACGTGCATGTTTGTCTGTGGCACTGGGGATTGAACCCATGGCCTTCAGACTGAGCTACATTCCCAGCCCTTTAAAAAATCTTTTGAGACAGGGCCTTGTTAAACTTCTTAAGTTGCCCAGGCTGGCCTCTAACTTTAGGATCCTCCTGCCTCAGCCTCCCAGATGTAATATTCTACAGTACATATATAGCACATTTTCTGCCTTGATTTACCTGTTAATGCACATTGAGTCTGTTTCTATCTCTTGGATATTGTGAATAGTGCTGCAGTGAACATGGGAGAGCCAATAGCTCTTTGAGATCCATTTTTCAATTGTTTTGGATAAATACTCAGAAATAGGATTGCTGATTGCCGAATCATTTAAATAGTTTTTTGTTTGTTTTTGCATAGTGGCTATACCATTTCACATTCTCACCAATAGCGTGCAAAGTTCCAATTGTTTGCTAACGCTTCTCTCTCTCTCTCTCTCTCTATATATATATATATATATCTCCAGTGGTCATTATAACAGTTATGTGGTAATTTCTCATCACGGTTTTGATTTGCAGTTCTCTGGTGGTTAGTGATATTGATTATTTTTTCATGTACTGGTTGACCACTTGTATGATCTTTTACCATATGCAAAAATCAACTCAAAATGGATTAAATACTTAGATATAAAGACCTGAAACTATAAAACTCTTAGAAGAAAATGGAGAAAAGCTTTTATGATATTGGTCATGGCAATGATTTCTTGACTAGGATATCAAAAGCACAGGCAAGAAATGTAAAAATAGACAAAAGCTATCAAACTAAAAATCTGGAGCGAAGGAAACAATCAGCATTAAAAAGGCCACCTGCAGAATGGGAGGAATATTTGCAAGCCATATATTTGATAAGGCATTAATATCCAAAACTCTTGCAAAAGGAAAGATGTTCCACTGACTTTAGTCAGGAGTCAAGAAATTAGTCCTGTAAAGGGCCAGGCCATAAATATTTAGGCTCTGCAAACCGTACGGTCTTTTGTACAACTGTTCAGTCTGCTAGTGTGGCATGGAAGCCAACACAGACAATACTGAATAAATGGTGGGTGTGGCACATCTTACAGGACATTACTGACAAGAGCAGGCTGGGATGGGTCTTGCCCGTGGGCTACAGTTTGCTGACCCTGATTTAGAGCAACCTCTCCCACCCACCCATCCTACTTGTTATAACCAAAGATGTCTCCGAACTTTGCCAAATATCCTCTAATGGACAAAATCACTGTTGAGAACCTTTAGCTAGATGATCCAAACACTGTAGAGTAATACCTCGATTCACGAATGCTTCTGTTTGCAGACAATTCAATTTGCAAAGAAAGGCATACAGCACAATGGTGCTTTGGTTCACAAACTCCACATCAGATGACCAACATGACTATGACCATCTGACCCACACAAACACAAACACAGTCATCTTCCCCTAAATTGTAAAACAAATTAATTTCGTAAACCGAGGCTCTCTGATAGAGTGAAATAGGGCACATTTCCCTAAAATTAAAAATAATAGGGTAAGGTAGAAGAATCGGAAACGACAGTATGCTTGTCTTAGGTAGGTCAAGGTCTCCTCAAATGGGCCGTTAACACTGCCTAAATTTGGAAAGCAATTCAAAAATAACTGAAATGGCAGCGTGCTTGGAAAGTGCTCTGTTAATAATGCAAATATGAGCTTAACCTACTTTTGTGGCGGCACAGAAAACAAAACGGTTCCACACATTAGCATGTTCTAATGGGACTTTCTGAGTTTGAGGGCTGGAAAGGCTGGAGAAAGCTCGTCCTGCTAATTCCCATTTGTGCAAAGGTTTATTTTTTCTGCTTATCTGCATTCAGGACTAAGAGAGGCAGAGTGATTTGTGAAAGCACGCACATGTTTCTCATTGTTTGGACAGGGCGAGGCAAAAATGGCCTGGTTTCACGGCAAATTGGCAACAACACATGTTTTTGAGAGTTGCAAACATCATAACCCTCAGGAATAAATCTCAAGGAGTGTTGTCCTCCAGTCTTTCAGAATAAACACCTGCTTTGCAAATAGGACAGTAAAAGCTATCTTTAAAAAAAAAAATCAATCATTGGTTTCTTTTTTCATCAGTCCCATCATACTTTTAATCATTAACAAATTAAAGTACAATTTGAAATGTTATAATTTATAAAATCATAGTTTTGAGCAAACAATAGAACGAACATTAGGAATTTCAGTTAATTTCACATTTCATTAGGAATTTCAGTTAAGCCCTTTAAATTAATTGTCTCTTGAGAAACAAAGGAAACAAATTGAGCATTTCTCTTCTGGTAACCCTCTCTTTTGTCGAATATGTTTTTCTGATTGACACAGACCACTAGTGTGGTTGTGGGTCTTGAGAGGACCTGTTTGTCGCTCCACTGCTGTAAACCTCAGTCTCTCAAGGCTGCAGGCGACGGACTCGGTGGTGCCCTCCTGCCATGCCGGAGACCCTGGATGCAGAGTGATGGGATCATTCCATGTGGCAGGGATCGCTTCTTCCACGCTTGGGATTGTGTGATAAGAGCAGGCCTTGTCTTCACAGCCTTCCACGAATCCTTGTGGCAGATCCCCCTGGGGACGCAGCTCTTGAAATCTCACGCGTCTGCATCCTTCCCAGTGGACATCCGATCACCTGACTTGCAGGCCAGCTGGCTGTGGGTTTAATGGGCTGCTTCTGACTGCAGGGTTTTCTCTGTGTCCCTCAGGTTACCACGGCCTGTACTGTGAGGAGGAATACAACGAGTGCCTCTCTGCCCCCTGCCTCAATGCGGCCACCTGCCGGGACCTCATTAATGGCTATGAGTGCGTGTGCCTCGCAGACTACAAAGGTGAGCATTGCTCTCTCATCCGGGTGGCTCTAAACGACCCGGTCAATTTCTCAGCTTTACTGCACGAGCCTCTAATTGGAGCATGAATTTGTTTAGAGTTTAAAAATCGAATACTGAGACCTGTAAGATTTATGTGTCCAGGGAGACCAGTTTGCAGCTCTCACCCCCGGGCGATGCACAGAAGACTGTCTCCTGCCCTTCCCCGCTCTCTTTTCTGTTGAATGTATAAAAAGCCAGGACCGAAAAGCGACACTGAGGTGCATCAGGAAGGTGTGCAGGAGGCTGTGCGCTTGCAGGGGGGTTGGGGGGACACCCTGGAAGGTTGGCTGTGCAGAGTGGATGCTGTACTTGCCGGCAGAGGGGCAGGTGGAGGCTCACGTATTGGCAAATGAGTTAATTCTCACTGAATGAGTCAGTCGGGAGGGAAATGTTAGTTCATTTGAGTGGATGCCTGTCAGTGTCACTCTGGAAAACCAGCTGCCATTGACGGGGTGTTTATAACATGTGGGCCGTGTTCTAAGGCACTTTCGTGCATTAGCTCATCGGCTCTTTCTAACAGCCCTTGGGGTGGCTGGTGATGGCGTCCCTCAGGAGCCCAGCCAGCTCGGTTCCTGATGCCTTGTCCCTGCCTCCGCATTGGCCTCCAGCCGCGATTCATGGATGGCGTGGCTACGCTGAAACCCAGCCACCCCCGACCCGTGCTGTGTGCCAAGAGAGCCTGCTTATGAGCTGTTGCGTGCAGTCCTCTAACATGACACCAGGGCTGGCCTTAGATTCTTGTAATAGCTGTTTTGCTTAACCTTCCGCTCCCATCACTGATACCTGCCACCTGCCTGGGGACTTCACATTGCACTGTGATCACTGGGCTTCTCTTGGCTTCACCCCAGACTTGCAGATGCACTGAAGAACTTGCCGGAGCCGCGAGGTCGAAGGGCTGGAGCTGGGCCACGGCTCTGCACTTGGCAGGTTTGGTGCTTCTTTTAGAGCGTGATGCTTTTCCAGAACCAGACGCCACCTACATCCTCAGCGGCACAAAGGCAGGCACTCTGGCTTCATCCTGATGGCTTTTCAGTTTGAGATCAGGCGGAGCATGAGAAATACAGACAGATTTCATTCAGTTCTGGAAAGAAGGAGGGAGATAATCAGGGGACCTCAGTCTCTCATCCTCACCGTGCTACGGGCAGCCTGGAGAGCTAGGACAAATCTCTTAGGCTGCAGAATCTTCATTCTCTCTGTTAAGCAAGGACGGTGATGCTTACTGAGATTTCATGTTTCTTCAGTAAAAGAGTTAGTATGGCGAATGTACTTCAAAAATTAAATCCGCTGAAATCCTTTAGTGTGTGGTAGAATGTTATAAAGTAGGTTTCACCTTTATAAGTGACAAAGTCATTCATGAGATGTCTTCTGAATACGCCCCTTACTTTTCTATCTTTGAACTTTTGTTCCTGCCATCATTGTTAAGTGATAAAAAATATAGTTGCGTGTAATGCGAATGCCTAGATTATGATCCTAGCCTTTTTATATGACTTTCGAATTGAACTCAGGGCCTTTGCACAGAGCTACATCTCCAGGCTAGATTTTATTTTTTATTTCAAGACAGGGTTCTTGCTAAGTCCCCCAGGCTGGGCTCAAACTTGCTATACTCCTGCCTCAGCCTCCCAGAATGCTGGGATTACTGCCACTGTTCTTGAGTTTTCTACTTTTCTACTGGATGTTCCAAAATTTTGCCTCTTCCTCCAAGTTCTTTATTGAGCTTCTTGGTCTTACCATATAAATGACTTTATCTCTATCTTCATTGGATAAAAGTGTGTTATCATGTGTAAAATCTTAAGATTGATCTGATTTTCTGTAGCCTGATAGTGATGGTTCTCAAACTTGAGTGTTAATCAGATTTGTGAGGATAAAGATGGCTGGCTTCACCCTCACAGTTTCAAACTCACTGGGCTGGGGTGGGATCCAAGAATTCAAATTTCCGGTAAGTTCTCAGGTGATGGTCATGTGCTGGTCTGTCCCAGTGCTCACCCTATAAACTTAGCTAGAATCACAACCACTAAACCTTTCATCTGTCCCACATTAGCTAATCGAATGCTACTCATCCTGCTAAACATTAGTCTTTTCCTGTATACTATAAATTCTGCCCCTTCCATCTTTCTGGGAACTTTCTCTAGCGTTTCTGTCTGCTCATCTTCAACCTTGAACTCTTCTTGTTCCTTTCCTACACCCTATAAATATGTTATGCATCTCTTACTCTAAAAAAGTGAAGATTCTGGAAGATGGCAGCTGGAGTCCACATCTGATATCCCTGATCCCTCCTGACTCTGGCAGCAGTGACTTGAGAAGATAAGCGTGCCCTGGAGGAGATCTCAAACACTTCCGAGAAAATGGTCAGGTGCTGGGAGGCTTTGCTTATGCTACCTAGGAGTGGGGAATGGAAGACCCAGGGGGAACAGGGCTCAGTGAACAACTGGGCTGAAGGGACTCTCAGTTCACACAAGGCCAGAGTGCCTTGTGTGACCCTAGGGGCAGAAGCGTCTTCTGGCCTCACAGAAGCTGGTTGCTCTTTTAGAGTTGAGCTGAGCTCATCCTTTGAGATTACGTGGTGGAGAGAGAATAATGTTGTGCTGCTCACTTTCAGAGAGGCCTGCGAATTCCAGCTGGGAGAAGTCTCTCCACCCCAGACCTTACCAGACAGGATCCAATTGGTTGGCCCATTTAGTGCTGGAGGGAAGACCTCCAGTGTCCTCTGTCTGCGGAGGCCTCCACCCTCCAGCTCAGTCAGGGCAGGGACTTGCACTGGCCACTCACAAATGGAGAAAAAAGAAAGAAACAAAAATTTAAATTGAGCCTCTGAACACTAAGGGGGGAAGTGAAATGAGTAGTGTATACTGCTCAAAATTGAATTACCATCTGGAAAAGCCAAAAAAGGAACTGCTTTGTGATAGACACAAAAAAGGAGGAAGTGGAAACGATGAGTGGAAAGATAGGAAATGTGGAGAGAACATCCAAGAGGCCTGTTTCCTTTCCGTTGGAGTGATGGATGCTGTGGAGGAAGAAGGAACACATGGAAATGAAACCAGAACCAGCCAGCCTGAAGAGGTCTGAGCTGAGGACAGCCTTATCATCAAACGGAAAGGGCTCTCCGAGCACTTTGTGATGATCACGTACAATTTGAGGCTCCCTCGTAAAATTTCTAAATCCTGCGATACAGACAGATTTTTGTAAGGTTTTAACAGGGTGTGCAGGTTGCATGCAGAAGAAAAGAGTCAAACCAGCTCTGACCTGTTTCTCTGTATGGAAGGTGAATAGTAGTGAAGAGGATTTCAGATTCCAAAGGGAAGAGGGCTATGAGTCAAGCACCACCTGTACTTGAGGGCAAAAGAGAGATTGGGCTGCCCACTCCAGGATACAGAGGCATAACACCAGGTACACTCTCCAGGAATATTACTTTAAGAAGCATCCTCACATGATCGCG
>RJWT010036291.1:0-13295 GCA_004365215.1 Cuniculus paca | reverse complement strand
AGAGCAGGCTATCATTGAAGAGACACATTAGTAAGTTGTTAATGGCATCTGTCACTTTTTCATTGTTCCTATGCTGATGTCACATACAGGTCATCCTACGAGATACCTGCTTGAGTTCTCACAAGAGGTACTCATGCAGCATTCTGAGAACTGTTCGGCACATGTGTTCTGAGATCTGCTCATGTCTCCCTTCCCAGCTAGTTTAAACTACACCCTAGCTTCCCACCTCACTAGGCAATTCCTACACCCATCCTCTGTAGAATTATGTTGCTGGTTTGCTGACTTTCACTGTAGAAAAATAATTTTTATTACTAGTTAGTGAGAATCATGGTAAGGATATATGAGGCAGAAATTTAAAAGTACTCACCCAAGAGTGGAGTACAGGTCAGAGGAGGAGGGGAGGAGAGACAGAGTCACTGAGAAGAAAAGAATCTGGGTATATTTATGAATCCTTGGGGGGTGTATTCAAGATGGGTGATCTAGGATGCATAGTCTTACTGTCAAGTTACCCATCTAGCAAGACTATGTCAGAATCCAAACCATTTACATGTGTTCGAAGTTGAGACCTGCTGCCCACTGATATTGCTATTTCCTTGAAGATGGAGAAACCACAATTTATAGATGAAAAGTTTAGGTCCAGAACCCAATTTACAGGCTTATTGTGTCTTTAAAAGTCTTAGAAATTTCTTCTAGCGAGTTTCCTGGAAGGGAAAAGGGCTTGAGTAACATTTCTGCCTGGAAGCTATAATTTTTCTTAAAAGTACAACTTTAAAATCTAAATTTCAGAACAATTTGGGGAAGGAAAGGAGGAGGTGGATCCTTGGGATCCAGGACAAATCTGAAGGGAAAATTGGAGCCCACAGAGAAAGTGAAGAAACAGACCACGATGCAGAAAAAAGAGGGGTCAAACTATACTTTCTCCCTGGCTCCTGGTTTGTAGCATTGTTGAGGCACAATTATAATGTAAGAACACATTTATAAAATAGAAAAAACTTACAGGTATTTCATGATACAAATTGGAGAGCAATTAGAGGTCTCTGACCAAGTTTCTGCTGTTTCTGCTGAATTCAATTGACCTTGACAGTGTCTAAAGCCCAGCTGCAGACCTCTGATGAGTATTGAGTCAGCGTAATTGTCTATACCTTAAGGCATCCTGGGCTAGTCAAGGACACTTTAACCATGCTCACCCAATTAGGGCGCCCTCCCTTTATTCCTGGAATGCTTCTATATTTTGATGAACAATTCCTTTGTTTCAAAAATCTGTTCAAGACTAGTTTACCTGTCAATATAAGACTCAATGCATGCAACCAATTATATAACATTTTGTCATGTGCTTTGTACTTCCCACTTCTAAATGTTACAAAAACTAAACTGTTTGTAAACTCAAGACTGTTGCTTTTGTGAATGATCCCACAACAGCCCACTAGCATAAAGATTAAATGCTGCCTTCAAATCTCCTCAGTGCAAAGAGCCTTCCTTTTGGTTTGACTTTGGAATTTTCCTGCAATAGCATGAAAGAGGAGGATCACATCTACAGAGACACTGTGAGTAAGTGACTCCAGAGATGCCCCCCAGGGAGAAGCATACCAGTGGAATGGAGCCATGGATGTTGTACACTAGAGCACTGGCCAGTGGCTCGAGTCCTAGTGACTGCAATGTCCCCTGGAGATGGTGCTTGGCTGGATGCCTCTTTATGGAGGAGCCAACTGAATTTGGGACTCAAAGCAACAATGGGTTGACTTCATCTCAAGGCCCCCAGTGTTGAAATTCCACAGTGACTGGGTGAGGGACAACCACAGGAGATAACTGGGATCATGGAGCTGTGACCAGGCCAACAAGAGCCACCCAGAGTGTCATAGGTTGAAAAACTCAGGCCCCAACCTGATGACCAGAGGCCAGTATCAGCTTGGATTTCCATGGATTTGAAAGTACCAGAATGATCACCCCATCCTAATCCTACTGCAGCTTCCCAGGATTATCCAGAATCCTGCCTTAATCCTACTGCAGGCTTGCTAGGATTGTCAAGCATAGATCTGGGCTCTGAATGTCTCTTTTGTCTACTGGCAACAGTCGGATTGGATATTATCACAAAACTGAAGACCCCAAAAGATAACCACAGGCTTGAAATCATAGAGAAATTTCTTTTTTTCCTTTGCTTTTGATTTTTTTGTTGTTGCTTTTTGTTTGTTTTTGTTTTTTCATGGGTATGAATGTTACTTTCTGTTTTGTTTCATTTTGTTTTATTTTTGTTTTTTTCTTCTTTCTTTCCCTCCTGTGTTTTTCACCAGTTTACCAACTCTTGGAAAACCTTCTTCTGTCTTTCTGTCCTTCAGCCTTACTTCTAATCTCTCTTCTTTTATTTCTGTATTTTTTTCTCTTATCCCTTTTAAATTTCCTCCACATAGAGTAAAACCATCCTATTGAATGGATATTTACTGCATATAATTCTTTATTTGTTTTTATATTTTGTTATATAATTGTAAGTCTTAGACCTAAAGATTAAGGTGGTAAACTATTAGTTGTCATGGTTTGTCATTTTTCTAGTCTGTGCTTCATACTATTGTTATTACTAATTGTACTACTTTAGTCAAGGTGACATACTTGTTCTGATCCATTGATCTTCCTTGTTTACCAATATCTAGATTGTCTGGGAGGTCATAAAAAATACTATAGTCTAGTACCAAAGAAATGGATACTAAGTCAAACACATTACAACTGGCAGGATTTTGGGATAGGCTAAAAAGCCAAAAGATATCTCTGAAAACTAGTCATTTCTAAAGAGGTCTTATAATAATGCTACCTGCCATAACTAATTTACAGCCCTCAGTGGAGAAAACAAATGAACAAAAAAATAAAATAAAAAAAATATGGAAGCAAGAGGCAACTCATAATCCCCAACTAGTCCAAGGCAAATTAAAGAGGCACTGAGGTAGAAGAAATAAAAATCTCCCAGCTGAGTTTTATGAAATGGTGGCAGTGGAAGTAACAAAACAGAATGATAAGTCTCTTGACAAAAATAAAATGGAGAAAAAAATGATTAGTGAATCTAGAATAGATGCAGAGAAAAATATAGAGGTTCTTAGGAAAGACATGAAAATCATGAATGCCCAACATAGAGAAAAACTGGATTCCACCAAACAGATTCAAATACAAATCCAGGAGATTATAAATTGTGCTGAAAGTATGTACAGCACAGTCGACCATTGTGAAGACAGAATATCAGATCTAGAAGACAGGACTGTGGTTGGAAATTGTTAAGTGAAAGTCCTCTTAAAAATTGCAAGGTTCTATGAAAAATAAATCCAAAGACTGCTAGATAATGCAAACAAGACTAATAGAAGATTAACTGGAATCAGTGAAAAATCAAAAGATAGTACAAAGGGCATGAAAAAGTCTGTTTACAGAAGTAATAGCAGAAAAGTTTCCAAGCAAGGAAAAAGAACTCAAGATACAGACTGGTGAGGCATATAGAACTCCAAATAGTTATAACCAGAAAAAAAACTAAACCAAGTTGACTATAATACACTATATAATAATGTATACACTATGTAATAGTCAGCATAAGAACAGAATATTAGAAGCTGTTAGAGAAAATAAATAATCATCTATAAAGTCAAGCTCATCAGAATCACAGCAGACTTCTCAATAAAAACACTTAAGTCAAGTAGAGCTTGAAGTGAAGTATTTAAAGCCCTAAAAGAAAATGATGGTCAACCCAGATTGATGTATCCTGCAAAATTATCTTTCAAAATTAATGGAGAAATAAGATACTTTCATGATAAAGAACACATGAAGAAACTCATGACCACCAAAGCAGAACTCCAAAAATTTCTGAAGGATATTCTAGAAAAAGACAGTACAGACAGTAATTCCAAGAATCCCAATAGAATGAATCCACCAAGCAAGGCAAGCAATTAAACAGAAGAGAAAGAAAGGAAACCAACAACAGGATAATAATATGACAAGATAAGTCAATACATATCAATTATAACTGTAAATGTGAGTAGTTTCAGTTCATCAATCAAAAGAAACATTGGAAGAATGGATCAAGAAACAAGATCCAACATTATGCTACATACAAAAAAACACATTTAACTAAAAAAAATTCATAGACTGACAGTCAAAGAATGGGAAACAATACTCCATGAGACAGGAACCCAGAAAGAAAACAGAAGTAGTTGTTCTATTTGAAGACAAAGTGGATTTCAAGCCAAGAATGATCTGAAGAGACAAAAGTCACTGCATACTTGTCAAGGGAACAATCCAAAAGGAAGAGATAACAATCATAAATATATATGCACAAAATACCAGTACACCCAAGTATATAAAGCAAACACTAATAGATATGAAAAATCAGATAAGTACTAATACAGTTGTAATGGTGAATCTTAATATCCCACTGTCAGAAATAGATGGATCAACTAGACAAAAAATCAACAATGCAATATCCAAGCTGAACCAAACATTTGAACAAATGGACTTAGTAGATAACTGCAAAACTAGCCCAACAACAAAACATACATTCTTCTCAGTAGCACATAGGACTTTCTCCAAAATAGAACACCCACTAGTTCATAGCACATACTTATGTAACTGCAAAGGAATTGAAATTATTCCATGTATATTATCAGATAATAGTGTGATCAACTTGGAAATCAATGGCAAGAGAAACCACAAAAACTACATAAACACATAGAAATTAAATAACACCCTCCTGAACAACCAATGGATCACTGAGGACATTGAAGAAGAAATTACTTTTTTTTTCTACACTTAAATGATAATCACAATACAACATACCAGAACTTATAGGACACAATGAAAGCAGTCCTACAAGGGAAATTTATAGTGGTGAATTTCCACATCAGAAAAACAGAGCAAGCTTACATAAATGACCTAATGTTGAACCACAAGTTTCTAGAAAAAGAAGCACATACAAGGGAGGTGATTACAAAGATCAGAGTAGAAATTAATGCAATTAAGGCTAAGAAAAAATATGAAGAATCAATGATTCAAAGAGGTTGATTCTTTAAAAGATTAAATAAAATAGGTAAATCCTTAACCAAACTTACCAAAAAAGAAAAGACTCAAATCCACGCAATTAGGAATGAAAAGGGTGAAATCACAACAGACTCTGCAGAAACTCAGAAGATTATCAATATGTACTTTGAGAACCTGTACTCTAAAAGATAGAATACTCTGAAGAATTGAACAGATTCCTAGATTCACGTGAATTACAAAAACTGAATCAAGAAGATGTAAAAATTCTGAATAACTTGATATCTGTCAATGAAATTGAAGAAGTAATTTAAAAACTACCAACAAAGAAAAGCACAGGGCCTGGCAGATTCACTGCTGAATTCTGCAAGAACTTTAGAGATCTAATATCACTACTCCTCAAACTCTCTAATTAAAGTGAAAAGGAATCTGTACTACCATCTCATTCCTGGAAGCAAGCATTACCCTGAGACCCAAACCAGAGAAGGAAACAACCATGTAAAGAGAACAGTAGGCCAATCTCAGTGAACATAGATGCAAAAATCCTCAACAAGATACTGGCAAACAGAATGCAGCAAATCATCAAAAAGATTATACATCATGACCAAAAAGGATTCATCCCATGGATGATGATTCAACATACACAAATCAGTAAGCATAATATACCACATTAACATAACCAAGGGAAAAAAACTTCATGATCATCTCAATAGATGCAGAAAAAGCATTTGACAATGACTAACACACACTCATGATAAAAAAAAAAAACCTACAGAAAATTGAAATAGAAAGTCTTCATTTAGTCTGATGAAAGTCATGTATGACAAACTAACATCCAACATCATACTAAATGATTAAAAACTGAAAGCTTTCACTCTAAAATCAGGAACAAGACAAGGATGCCCACTATCACCACTTCTGTTCAATACAGTTCTGTAAATTTAGCCAAAGCAATTAGACAAGAGAATGAAATAAAAGGAATATGGTTAGGAAAGGAAAAAGTTAAGCTATTATCTGCTGATAACATGATACTCTACATAGAAGACCTCAAAAATCCAACAAGAAACTCTTAAAATTAATAACCAAATTTGGCAGCATATCAGGATACAAAGTCAACACTCAAAAATCAATAGCATTCCTGTACACAAACAACAAATACACAGAGAGGCAAATTAGGGAAACCACATCTTTCACAATAGAATTTTAAAAATGAACTACTTAGGAATTAATTTAACAAAGGAAGTGAAAGACCTGTACATTGAAAGCTACAGTACTCTGAAAAAGGAAATCAAAGAGGATACCAAAAAATTCTGTTCTTGAATAGGCAGAACAAGTATAGTGAAAATGTCATACTTCCAAAACTGTTAAATAGATTTAAATACAATCTCAATCAAAATGCCAATAGAATACCTCAAAGAACAAGATAAAACAATCCTAAAATTCTTGCAGAACTAGTAGAGGCATAAAATAGCAAAAGCCATTCTGGGCAACAAATGCAAGGCAGGGAGAATCACAATTCTCCATTTGAAGTTATACTAAAAGCTACCATGACAAAAACTGCATGGTACTGGTTAAAAAAAAAACAGACCCAAGGATCAATGGAACAGAACAGAAGATACAGAATCAATTCAAATCACACTCAGATACCTTATCTTTGGAAAGGGGCCAAACATCTTTGCTGGAAGAAGGGTAGCGTCTAATAGATAGTGCTGAGAAAACTGGCTTTCCACATGCTGAAAATTGGACCTAGATCCATAGTTCTCATCATGCACTGAACTAAAATTGAAATGGATCAAAGACATAAATATAAGAATAGAAACACTTAACCTGCTAGAAGACAGAATAGGTAAAACTCTAGAAGTCATAGGTGTAGGCAATGACTTTATGAACAAAACCCCAATTATGTAGGAAATATTATAAAGAATCAACAACTAGGATCACATCAAATTAAAAATCTTTTGCACAGCAAAACAAAGGACCAACAGAGTGAAAACACAACCCACAAAATGGGAAAATTTTTTACCAGCTACTCCTCAGACAAAAGACTAACATTTAGTAATATATAAAGAACTAAAAATATTCAGACTCCCAAATTTAAAGACTCAATCAAAAATGGGTATCTGAACTAAATAGACATTTCTCAAATAAAGAAGTACATACAGCAAATTAATATATGAAAAATTCGCAACATTACTAGTCATTTGAGAAATGCAAATTAAACCAACACTGAGATTCCATCTGACTCCAGAAAGAATAGCTATCATCAAGAAATCAACCAACAATAAATGCTAGAGAAGATGTGGGGGAAAAGGAATTCTTCTCCATTGCTGGTGGGAATGTAGACTGGTGCAACCATTGTGGAAATCAGCATGGAGATTCCTCAAAAAACTGAAACTAAAGGTCCCATTTGTTCCCCTCCTAGATATTTTCACGAAAGAGTGAAACACATCATACCACAGTGATATATGCATACTCATGTTTATACCAGTGCAAATTATAATAGCTAAGTCTTGGAAACAGCCCACATGTCCATCAAAGGATGAATTGATAAAGAAAAGTATTCATATGTAGTGGAGCACTACTCTGCCACAGAGAAGGATAAACTTGAATCATTTAGAGAAAAATAGGTACTTCTTGAGGCCATAATCTTACACGAAATAAACCAGATACACAAGTTTAAGTATCACATTGCTTCTCTTATGTGAGAAACACAAATGGTAAATAAGGAGCATAATGGAAGATAAATATTAGGAAGTAGGAAGACCTTGTCCAAATGGGAAGGAGAACAATGGAAGAGGGAGGGAAAGAAGGGAAAAGGAAAAAAAAAGAATGTGAGGAAAAAATGAGAACAAAGCCTTTGTAAAATGAGGAGGGAAATAAGGGTTGAAGAGAGGGGAGGGTAATAGGGAAGAGAGAATTATTTATAGGTACAAATTATCTATGATGAATATGATTAATATGTATGAATATGTACTAATAAAAAAGATTAAAAAATAAATAAAATCTCAATTTCTTTGTCTCCTTCCTAATATTTCTAGTATCCTACTTCATAATCAAATGACTTGCAACTTTCTGTACACATTCAGCGTCTCTATTAATGCTCAGCTTAGAATGCATGCCACACCCAGTCAGATTCTGATTTCCCTGCAAGACCTCCCTAGCACATCTCCTTCTTGATGAACTCTTTGCTATCTCCTCTCAAGTCTACCCGCATCAAGTAAACTGGATCACATTTTCTTTGTGCACTGTGGCACTACTTAATATTATTTACTATTGAAAGTTATATCTTTGTAGAGCAATTGTATGTTCACATGCCTGTCTCACCCATTTGAGCTTTTTGAGAGAACTGAGTTGGAGCCTCTCATGGTTTTCTTTGTAGCACTTAGTGTTGCACCAAAAAAAGTAGATGGTGCTTAGCCAATGCTTTAATGCTAAGGATGGAGAGATGGAGAAAAGAATGCTATGATAAGCAGTAGGAGTGTCAGTGAGAAAGAGAAAGGCCTGAATGTCATAAAGTACTGTAGAAGACAAAAATTAAGTTTCTCTCTATCGTAGCTTTGAGCTGTGACAGGCTTCTTTAACAAAAGACAGATTAACAAGAGAAGGATGAACAGGAGTTCCACAACATATATACCTCACGCGCACCTGGGAGATATCCAAGACAAAAATGAGGAAGTCTCAAAGAGTAGCATTTGAGTTCAAGCTTAAATACCACCTTCAACTAAAACGAAAAAGAAGGTTTTGACTGTGTCCACGTAAAGTAGAGTAAAAAGGGGTAAGGTTTTTATGCAGATTTAAGCCCTACTTTTTCCACTGATAAGCATGTATAGGGATTTAGTTCTCTTTCTCTTCTGATTTAGAGAAAAAGACCCTTACAAATGGAGACTTCCTATCTAAATTTCCTTCCAAAAAGGTGACTTTTATAATGAACAAACAGGTTGGCTATGTTTAGGGAGTGTGCCTCACCACTCTCTTCAATTAAAACAGCTGTTACTCAGTTAATACAAATGTGACTTTTGACAGCTGATACAGAAAGGATAGTCAACAAACAAATGCTAACCATCCCCCTGCAAAAAAGTAAGTACAGGCAGTTTCTTGCTCTCCACAATTTCGATGTGTTAATAGCTGCAAATAAGAACCACAGTGATCAGTGAACACTAAGGAGAGGTGTTAACTAAATCTTGGCATCGATGGGACCAAAGCAGCGGAGCAGAAAAACCTACACAATAACTATTTCAGTAAATTCAAGTCCTAAAGTAGGAAATTGTTAAAAGTTGCTACTTTTCTCTTAGCAGTTTAAATGTTTGTGTCTTTAACCCCAGAAACATAGAAATGTTACATGACCAGACCATGCAAAGGTGAAGAAATTCCCCCCTTAGGGTAAAAGTTAGTTGTGTTACAATTTTATTATTGCAGGATGTAAGTTCACCAAAATTTTGTTTTTTTTTTTTTTCAAAAAGGAAAAAGGCTAAAAAAAAAAAAACCTTTTGTTTTAATGAAAGAAAAGAATATTTATTAAGTTTATTGTAGAAAATTTGTACATTATGAGTGACCAAAAAAGAGGAATAATCACCTGTAATACTGCTAGTATGAGTGAAAAATTACCAATAAAATGCACAAAAATGCAAAAAAGTGGTATTAAGTACACACTGAAAAGACACTTACTAACTTATAGCTGTACTACATTGGTGCAAGGCACTAGACACTGCAAAACATGTAAAAATAAATACAAACAAAAAATAAGACACTGATAAAATGAGAGCAGAACATTGCCTTATGTAGCCTCATCTGGGAAACTATATAGTAGAAAATTTCAATATTTCATTCTCTGTATATATCCATGAAAACTAAGTGAGTGCATACATATTGATTTTGAGATTATAAATATATTTTAATGAGTAGGCAAATTAGAAAAATATGGAATCCGTGAATAACAAAGACCAACTGCTTTTTCAGTCTTTAAGAAAAATAGGATTGTCTCATCCTTATGCATTCAAGACAATCAATCTGAAACAGAGACTAGCACAGGGACAAGAGACAGACAAAGTCCTGGGACCTAACTTGTTACTCACTAAAAGCATGACTTGTGTCTTCTTGTGAGACAGCCCAAGACTTACAAGCCACTTTTGCTAAAAACAAAAACAAAACAAAACAAGAACTCAGTTACTCTTCACTTGAACCTTAGATATCCAATGGGTAACTAAAAACTGAACAAAGCTCGATTTTTATTTTTTTTATCCATATTCTTAAAATTATGGATCAGATCCTTGCTCAGTTCTGCATACAGGTATGTTAATAATTTAGGGAATGTCTGTCTAAAAACTGACAACACAAGGGTGATTTTCTCTGAGTTCCATAACTAGTTCATCTCCCTTCAACTCTAAGCATACAAAGAGAAGAGATTTACAGTGACATTCAACAACAAATGAATGCCCCGAAGCTTTTTGTCATTGCCCTAAACCTATTGTCACTTTGGAGTCCAGCAGAACCTCCACAAAACTGAAGCTACCTCGAGTATAAACAATCATGTCATGGAGACCAGGTTAAATGATAAGGAGCATTCTGTAATCACCTTGCAAAACCAGAACTGAGATAAAGATCAACTAGGCCTAGCTCATCTCAGTGGTTATGGGTTATACCTCCATGTACCCGAAAGCCTCACTACTCACAGGTGGGGCTCTGGGAGGTGACTGAACCATGGGGTATGATAATCCTCAATAGACTTTGAGTTCACTGATGAGTTTACAGATAACTTGCTATTTGAAGGTGGGATCTGGTCAGAAGAGGTGGGTCACTGAGGGTGTGGCCTGGAAGGGTTTATCAGTTTCCTACTCCTCTTTTCCTCTCTCCAAAATAAACCTTTCCTCCTTTAAGTAATGGGTGTTGGGTGTTGTGTCCCTGTAACAAAGTAACTAACCCTTCAATGAATTCATAAAAACTGCTCTCATTCCTTTGTTAATAGGTCAGTCTGATCCTCTGCACAGAACTGTGCCTCATCATCTCCTCAAGCTGAAATCCCTTCTCATAGTCTCTTATTTTTTAATTCTGCCTAATAGATCACTGTGCCCCTCACTGATCTATCCTGACATACGTTTCTGAAACAATTCATCAAGAATCTGCCTGGGCCAAGGTGATGCCCCCTGTCCTTTTTAGGAGGACCTCCTCAGATTCTGCACCGTGACAAACTAATATGCATACATCCACAAGACGAAAGGGGCAAAAGTCCTCCCTTCCTTATGAAGCTTATATTTCATGTTGGAGTTCAGAATACGATACTGCAAAATATGCCACGTTGGTATCCCTAGTATTTTAGTTGAAGGAAATTGGGAAAACTAGGGAAGGAGGAATGTTGCTCTGAATTTCTCCTGCCCTTCTCCCCTGAAACATGTTCATAAATGATTTCTCTGACTTCCCTTCTCTGAAAGTAAGCCATAAGACCTATTTCCATAGAATCCTGCCCTATACCTGAAAGCCAATACAAAAACGAGCAAATAGGACTTGCTAAGTTTCCTAAATTACTATGATTATACTATACCCTTTGTCCACCAATCACACTCCTATGCAATTGTTCATAAGAAGTTTCCTTGGGTCTTTGGCCCTTCCTTTCTGAGGGTTCCTGTAACTTTTAATCATGACATGTCAACTAGATTGGATTACAAAATACCTGGGAATTGACAAAGCACACTTTTGGGTGTATCTGGGTGGGTCAGAGAGGCATGACACTGTGTACCATGCATGGTCCCTGGCTCCTTTGTCTCTGGGATTGTTCCCTTGTGCTGCTTCCTGGCTGCCATGAACTAAGCATCTTTGCTCTGCCAGCCCCTTCTGCCATGATGTTCCTGCCTTGGAGTCAGCTCGCCATGCACTTCCCCTAAATCTGTGATCCAAATTAAACCTCTCCTCCTTTAAGTTATCAGCGCCAGGTATTTGTGTCTCAGCAATGGGAAAGCAGGCTAAACAGTTCCTATGTCA
This sequence comes from Cuniculus paca, assembly GCA_004365215.1. Lineage (NCBI taxonomy): Eukaryota > Metazoa > Chordata > Mammalia > Rodentia > Cuniculidae > Cuniculus > Cuniculus paca. Next base: position 1,325 of record RJWT010036291.1, on the reverse strand, counting down.
CATAAAACTTTTATTAAATAGTTAAGCTTGTCTTTGGTTAAACTGTGCTTTGTTATGTGTCACCCATGAAGATTTTAAATGGGTAAGGGAAGAAATATTTTCTGCCCTACATCTATTTGGAGAAATATACACTATAAACATAACAAGACAATTTTTCATTGCATTTTATAGAATTTCAGACATCATGTTATCTGTTACTGCATAATGAAACACTTCCAAGTACGAATTAGTATGTAGGTCACCACCCCATGGGTCAATCATGTTTCCAGGCTTCTGTTGTGTAGCTCTTTTGCCTCCTCTGAATGTACTCAAGTACCCGTGTACAGCTGCCCACCAGGTAGGCATCTCCGCTTCTCAGGGTTTTCAGCTGTCAGTTGGGGCTATGAAGGAAACAGGGCTATCTGTCTCTCATCAGCTAGCCAGCTAGCTTGGGGTTGTTTGTATGGCAGAGGCATAACTCCAAGAAAGAGACAGGAAGTGCAGGAAGTCTCTTGAGAGCCAGACTCAGAACCGCCCTTCATTCTAGCGACAATCTATTGATCAAAGCAGGCTATAATACCAGGTAAGATTTAAGGGGTAGAGAAACAAGAGGAGCTACGGAATCACATTGAAAACAGATGTGGATACAAGGAAAGGAATCATTGCAATCATTTTTGCAAACAATCAATCCGCCACATCATCAATTTAAAGATACATTGCCATGGTATGATCTGTAATTCTAAGAGGGGAGGGGAACCTGCCCATAAATTGGAAGACATTAGTGATAGTTAGGTGTGCTTCACTATCAGAAATGTTTAACTGTAGAAAAAAATATGTACATCATAAGTCAATGAAATATGCTGCTTAAAAAGTCATAACCACTATTGGAAAAATATAAAACTAGCAAGGTGATTAGAAATGCTGACGGTAGGGAGGCCAGGGGAAATGTCATACACACTGAATAGAGTAAACTTCCCTTGGAAGTTCTGAGCATAGATTGGCAGCGGCTGAGGGAAGAGTTTTGCAGCTATGTGAGAACAGCCAGTACAGAAGTCCTGAAGTGCAGAGTTTGCACGTTCAAAAAATTAGAAGGATGATTGAGGTGGGAAAAGTGGAAGTGAGAGTAATAAGAGATGCAACCAAAGAGTTGAGGAATTCAAACTCAGGAACTGCACAAGCAAAAAGGGAATTATTTGAAGTCTTGTAGGTTGCAACTTGGGAGATTCAGATAGCTCTGAATCTGTGTTCTAAAGGAGGCGGGAAAGGCAAGAAGCCTGAGTGAGGTGGTGATGCTAGGTAAACTTTGAAGATGATCAAAAAGCTTCCTGATTGGTTGGATGTGAGTT
>RJWT010036290.1:0-13295 GCA_004365215.1 Cuniculus paca | reverse complement strand
TGATTGATTCTTATTCAAACATCAATGTTTGGTCAATAATCTTTTCAATAAAAAGATAATCAATTATATGTAAAAAATAGATATTTAAGTTTTCTTTTTTTGATCTATTATCTCCAGAATTGGGCAATTATCATTTGCTCTATTGTTCTTCTATTTTTTGCAATTATGCATTTGTAAGCCTCTGGGAATATTCATGCCATCCCAAACTTGATTTTTAAAACACATAATAAAATGAAAGTTTAGCTTCAACTTATTTAAACTTTGGCAAGCTTTGCCAGCTCTATTTTGAACTATCGCTAGCAATTATTTTCTTACAAAATAAAATTTCAGAAATATTAATATAGGATATGCCAAGCTTTTATTCATAATTTTTTCATGAATATATTTATACTGCTATCATTTCTGTAATTCAGAGAAACAATTGTGTGAATAAAAATTCAAATTAATAATTTTTGTTGTGTTTGGGCTTTGAAACTCCTGTTTCTTCTTCTGAATCTGTCACAGCAAGTTGATACATAGAGTTTTTGACTGTTAGCATCCTGATGAAGTTATAAAGTGATTGAACTGCATTAGTACCAACTATGGGCTATCATCACAGACAATGGTCTTTCTCAAAACCAAGTGATAATAGTGCCAGTGAGTTAGAATTATGAAATTGCTACTTAAAGGAAATAGATTATGAATTTATAGCAAGATACCATGATGTCAACCGTCAATAGATCAAAACAATTCAGAATTTAAGAGATGTAAGAATCAGGGGCGGCAATGCACAAATTTATTTCTATTCTAATTTTACGTTATGCAATGCTGTATTCACTGAATCCAGTCAGGCTTGTAACACAGTGTCTGGAAGTTCATTCATCTATTGGGTTTGTTGTTGTAAGAGTTCCTGGATGAGAAAGCCAGGGATCATCCAACGAGTGGGCATGGAGCAAAGGCAGGAAACAGAACTTTAGAGTGAGAAGGAATCAAACAGGGATAAAAACAATGCAAATATCACAGTTTGCATTTATTTTTTTCTCATGATTTTCAAAAATCATCCACTGAGCTGACTTTGGCTATAATTTTTAGTTTCAACAGAATCCAGTGAGAGCTAACAGATCTCTACGACCTAAGAAAAGAAGTCTTTTTTTTTTAATGGATACCAAGTTAAGGGTATAAGGCTATAAGAGGTCATCATCAATTTAAGGTAAAGAGGATCGACATGCATGTTCCCATGAAAAATAAGAACTTCCAATAATTTTAAATGCAGCTCCTTTCACCAATTTAATTCTTCAGAATGTTAGGAAAACATGACATTTTCTTCTTCGAACTTGTTCAGAACAGACTTGAATTTTCCCACCCAGGGAGAAGTTCAGGAAAGATTCTGGTTGCCAACCTTCCATGGATAAATTTCTGAAGCATGACCTAGGTTAAAGTTGCTTCAGTCTTGGGATGGTTGCCTCTTTCCCAGTTACGGATCTTACTTTTTCTGTTTCATCTCTGCAGGAAGAAGTTATGTGGCTAAGGAAAGGGAAGCATGAAAGAATGCCTGCTTTTCCTGGGACCACCTGGTCTCCTGACTATGATCCTGTTTCTTTAAGATGAAAATGCTGACAGCTAGTGTGGGGAGTCAGAAGAAATAAATTAACACTCTTGACTGGTATTCAAGGCTATGATTTCATACGAGTGTTACAATGATTATTCCATACTAGGATAAAGACCCACATTGATGAATGACTTAATAATCCTCTAGCAATTATGCAAAGTTATTTTATTAAACATGATAACCTGCTGTTCTCTGTCTCTTCTGAAGATAAAATGAAAATAGAGAGGTGCAAACTGTACTCCTAGCAGGAAAGACATATCTTAGATTATGATGTGTTTCTGAGTTAGGGTAATTGTCACAGAAAGAAAAAAAAAGTAGAAGTTTGTGAACAGTCTCCTTCTAAGGAGAAGGCATTAGGAGAGTTAGAGGTCAATCTTTCTTAGTAAAAGAAAAATGTTCCTGATGAATAGGGTATTCCCCACTGACAGCATCCTTCATAGGACCCAAACTATGACACTGAAATTGACTTCTGTGGCTTTGAGGGAAATAGGCTTTTCTTCTACTTCTTGAGTATGAAAGAACTCTGAATTCTCCACATTAATTTTGGTAACAGGAGTAGACTTTTGACATTTTAAATAACATAGTATTTTGATTTGCAATAAAATTTACAAGTTATGCCATGTATTTATGAGTTTACTGTGTCCTCTGAGATCACATTAAACTCTAGGAAGTTTCCATCAGATCTGGGATCACAGCACACTCCTGGGATGCAACCTATTTCCTGACCTTGCGGCCCTTTGTTATCCACAGCCAGCTGTGTGCAAGCACTACCAATCAGTGCTGGAACAACAATGACCTTCAGGAGCCCTTCACAGAGGCCCTGAGTGTCCAAGCATTCTATCATTATCCCCACTGCACCCACACTCCCAGAAAGTTCCTTCTCATTTTCTTTTGTGAAGAGAGAGTTCAAATTCCTAACTCCTCTCTAATCAGGTACAAGTCATTTCATCACATGGGTGCTGGACGAAGCTATAAAATCAAACGTTCATTCAAAAGGAATGGTGTAGGCATTAATTTTGGGCTGCTTTCCAATGGTATATTCTCAGCTTTTTGCCTCATTTCCCCTAGTGATGTGTCATAGAACTGAAAGGATTTTTCTAAAGACAATAAAGCTGAAAGCAATTGAAAGAAAACTCGAGAGATATAAAACAAATTTTCAATATTAAAAACCTTCAAAAAGGGACAAAGGAATTACATTAAATGGAAATTACAGTATAGTAAAGAAATGACCCCATGGCTGGTAAACTCATCATAATTTTGGGGGAGAAGAATTCCATGGTGTAGCAGGCTGAGGCAAAGCTTTGGAATCAGAGCAGCCACCAAAACATTTGTGCCTAGGGGATGTAACTAGGGCCAAGTTACTGATGTGGAGATCTTGGGAAGAGCATCACTGAGGCCTCTTTCCCCTCCAGAGACCCTTGCCTTCCATAACATCCCATTTTTTCGGGACATCTCACAATCATATAGTGGCCTAGGACCATATGTATTTATTCAATGACTGTCATCCAATTCCCAGGATCTCTTATTTGGGGTGATAAGAAATGCACATAAGGGACAAAAGAGTTGTTACACTTACTTAGTTTTACTTGTTAATTGAGCTGAACCAAACCAAAAGTTGTGGAAATAGCTCTGAAAACAAGAGAAAGAGAAAGAGATGGAGAGAAGAATGAAGTAAAGAAATATAGTTCCTCATCAGTAAAATGGGTATAACATCTGCTTCATAAAGTTGCTATGTAGATTCATTTTAATATAGTGCCATACATTATCTGGTATGTGTTGTGACCTCAGTTAAGTGGTTGTTGATTTCTTAATACTATTGGGCATAATATTAATTTACTTAATGAGGATATTATGGGTGCTAGCACTGCTATTACTAATAATAATCGAGTCCTTAGATGGCATTGTGATGAACTGCTGGGGACTTGAAGTGATCATCTGTATCCCACAGATAGAGTTTTAATGATGTGTATCAGGCATTCATCACTTCTCCCTTCCATGTTTGTTCTTTTTCAAGTGTGCACTTGTTGCTTTTTTCTGTTCTATTTTACTTCTTGCAGTGTTTTTCATCTTTTCTTTTGTTACACAGAAACACCAAAGTGAGTCTTTATTTTAGCAGGGCCTGCCATGCAGCACAAGGTTGTCAGTGAACAGATGGGAGCCCTCCTAGACTAAAACCCAAGAAGAGGCTGGGAGTGCTGCTTACCCAGCAAATGCAGGCTTGTTTCAGTGACAAACGGGGCTGAAAGCTTGCTGTGAATTTTGAGCTTGACTTCTCCCATTTCAATGTTTTGATGTTAAATTTTTAAATCTAAATTTTTAAATGAAGCTGGTTTGCAAAATAGAAGAGAGAATATGTGTGCAGATGAAGCTGGTGTTAGGGTAGTAGATGAAAATAATTTTTTTCAACATGGGAACTCTACAAATTGTGGTATCTCGCTGGGGACAGGATTCTAATGTATTTTATGGCGGGGAAAACCATTCAGTTCATATGAAAAATGAATTTGGTTTTTGGATGTCCCTCCTCATAATTAGTAATAAACTTTTGTTCAAATAATGAGAAAAAAACAGGAAATGGAAGAAAAGAGTCACAAATCTGTGCTTATAACTATTTTGGATTCTAATTGCTGCCACATTTTTTGCATTACTGTCGAAGTAAAATATCAGAACAACACTCAAGGATTTTTGTGAAAGAAAAAATTTACTTCTGCTCATAGGCATAATATTTAAAAATATCATCATCAGTAACAAATAGCTGGGACCATGGATTCCAACAATGAAGAACAGAATGCTGACCACACAGCAAATAGGAAAGTTCCTGGCTCAGTAGTCATGGGCTAATCATGCAGCTCAGAGAAGCCCCAGCTTAGCGACGAGCAACGGGACTCCGGGGCACTTCGAAAATAAGAGAATGCTGCCACTTAAATTCTCTCCCTACACACACACACACAGAGAAAGAGAAGAGGAAAAACATCTGAACTCTTAAGTACTTACTCAAAGAAGTACAACAAGTACAGTCAAAAGGTACAATATAAACTGGCAGGGACTAAAATTCTGTTAACTTCAAGCGGCAATTTGTTTCCCTGATACTTCATTAACCCGCTGAGGAAGATAAGATCAGCTCAAGAACAGAAAACAAGATGATGTCCAACTGAGTACCTGCCCATCTAGCAAATCTATGAGCCTCCCCTTTCATCCGAAAATCTAGGGACACTAATTCTAAAAGAAGCCATGTAGCTAACATAAGGGAACAGAGCATCTTCTTTTTACAGAATGGAGGTCCGAGTTCTAATGGCCTGCATACACAGAGCTTACATGGCCAGGTTTGAAGATGTGAAAGCCCCAGTGTTCTAATGGCAAATGACAATTAATCCCTGAAAGTAGTGGCTGCATCAATAAACACTCACTCTTCCCAACACAGATGCAACCAACAAAGATTATTCCTGAATCATCTGGAGAGGTCAAGGTCCATTCAGGTTATTTTACTGTTAAGTGCAGACATGAAACTCTTCTTCAATAGTACTTATCACCAGTACAATGATGTAAAAAGTTCAATAATTCTCTATATAATTATCTTTCAGGGTGATAGTGCCACTCATGTCTGTCACTTTAAGAAGAATTTTTATTCGGAGATTTTCATGTACTGGATATCAAACCTAAACTGGAAGAAAATAGGATAAATAGTCTAATGAAAATTATAATTTCACTATCTATATTTAACTTCTTTTCACAAAACAACATTTCTTAAAATTATAGATATTTTCTTAGTCTTACCCTTTTTATAATGTGCAACATTATTTTGAAAATTTTACAATTTTGTATATTCCTCTTTGACATATTGTCTGGGTAAAAAGGATTTTTATTTAGCATAATTAGAAGTGTATCATAAAGGATTTTATTAAATGTATTTGTTATATGAACACCCATGATCCACATAACTGGTGATGTTTGTGTATTAACTTCAAATAGAAAGCATACAGTAGGATAGATCATGAGTAGAAATTCTCATTTGTCCACATGCACAAGCAAATATTTTTTAGGAAAATCATATTAGTTTGCACGATCATAGCTCCATTTGCTTACAGAAATGTGGGGTATAAGTACCAATATAGTCAAATTTAGTAAGTATATATATGCTAATATAATGCAGTATAGCTCTCAGATTCTTCTGTAGATAAAATACCAATAATGAATGAGCTGTTTTACAGTGAACACTTCTTCCCTCAAAGTATTTTATTTTAAAATATTTGACCTTTGATCCTTGCAACCTATTCAAAAGAGAAACACATTAACCAAAAATTTGAAGAAATATTTTTAAATGGCAAATATCACACAAAACAGTCACTTTAATTTCAACATAAAGAGAGTTACAAGAGAGTTAGATTATTATTGTTTTAAAGGAAGATTTCCAATTGCCTGTAAAAAAATAAGTTATATAGAAGTATATCTATCAGCTAGTAATTTTGATACTAACTTCATCCTTGCTATCCTGAAAGAGTAAGTGTAATATTTTTTGAAAGATATGGTAACTCTCTTAGGCCATGGAATTGATTTTCAGGTAGAATCCCACAAGGCATCACATCTCTGTCTGTCCAAAAGTTCTGCTACTTCGTTGGAAAACTCTTCTCATTTTCTCAAATGTATCATTGTAGGCAGAAGATATTATTGAACACTGAGAAGGAAGAAATGGGATGACCAGTAGGAAATAATTTTTAAAATGTCACTAAAATGTAAATTATAGAAAAATATCTTCAATACCAAACTTTTGTAAGTAATCACTTTCAAAATTAGTAAAGTTAAAATTAAAGTTTCTCAAGTGCCTTTAGAATAATTTGATAACTTTTTAAAAACTAAAAAATTATCACTTTGTTAAGGTCCTAAAAATAGTTTTTACAACTAACGCTTATTCTTTTTTCTTTTGTAGCAATGTCTGAGCTAAATTGTATCCCTCAGGTACTTATTCAATGATGTATCATCTTTGAATAAATATGTGCAGAAGCCCTCCAAAACAAACAATTTTAAATTTAATAAAGCTTACTTATGCCAAAAGCATGATTTTCTTCAGAATGTGTCCTGATTTTTTAGACTATAAGCAAAGGAAATTTATGTTTACACATATACATGCAGCTATATTATATATAATTTATTGCTAAATATCAAATGTATTCAGGTGTAGTGTAAATCCATTGCTGCCACTGTCTATAAAAAAAAAACCTAAAAATTTCACTCAGCATATCAGTCTCATTGGCCAAACATTTGTTCTACCACCCTGTCGTGCGTAGCATTCACTGTGTGCTGAACAAATAGAAGGGTTGGAAGTCTTAGAACTCATTAAAGGACACAGAAGCCTGGCTACAATGAAGCATCTGAAAAATGACCTATTATGTTCAAAATACTGCATTAAGATTGCAAATGATACATCCCAACAGATATAAAGGAGTAGTTATATGTGAATAACACTTAAAAAGGTGAATTCCAAGATCATTTTTATGGTCATAGAGAGGCATAGCTTTTCAGAGGCAAAGGACAAGTGTTTCAGATGAAAGGAATGATCTCGACAAAAGAATAGACGAGATAATGACAGCTGAGAGACATCAAAAAGCAAACACATCATTTGTTTGTGGTGGGAACATTTAAAATCTTTTAGTTAAAGTTTACACTAAATTATTGATACATAATTATAATCACTCCAACAGAACATAAGTACATATTCTTCTTGTTTGTGTTTTTGGACCTAATGACCAACCTTTTTAAATTTCTGGGTTGACCAGACCTCTGTAACTACAGGGTGGCTACAACCTAGTAATATAGCTCATTATTGATTTCACTTAATTTTATGCAAATCCCACCACTACCAAGAACTCTGAGAAGTCATCTTGTCCTAATAGCAAAATTAGTGTGATTAGAATAACAATAGCATATGTCAACAAGTTAAAACATGACTCTGATGTGTCCACCCCTATTTAAAATGTATGTTGCTCCAGTTATAATAAGGACCCTTGTATTCTAGAAAACACCAAAGTTCTGATGATGATAAAAGAGGTTATTGTCAATTCCATTCCAAAAAAGTCTGGATAAAAAAGGACTGAGAGATGGAGAAGTTTGGAAGAGAAACATTTTGGCTTAAAATCAACTTCCCATGCAGAGAATTCTACACTGGTTAATGGTCCCATCTCCAAGAGCTATTATGGGCACATTTAACTTCTGGCCCAACTCCTGGCATTTCTGCTCCCTTTTAACTTTTCTACTCATTTACAATGATAGAAATTCATGCATGAAAGGATATTTAGATCAAGTGTGCAAAAATATGGGCATCTTCCATTCACCCACTGAAGGACAGAGTTCATTTCTGAATGCATGCTTACTATTTCCATCCAATAAAAGGAGTAGGAAACATAAAAGGCCTATTAGATCATCCTGTCAACTCTTTCTTTTAGTTCCTTCAATAATCCAGGATGTCATCAAATGAAACTATCCAGTTTAGGGCATCTCCACGGACAGGGCAAGGAACATCTCTGGAATTTACATAGATATCGAGCCAGCCAGCCACAAAATTCAAAGATTCTTGATTAGAACCGATGAAAGTAAAATCATTTAACATCACAGATCACTGCTTGGTGTTTCTTTCTCCAAGAATTAATGAATGCAATGACACTCAAAAAACTAGTTGTGTTTTTTTTAATACCACATTCATATGCAATAATTCTTTCTATTACTATTAAGAGACTAGAAAACTTTGGCTGATCTCTCTCTCTCGCTCTCTCTCTCTCTCTCTCTCTCTCTCTCTTTCTCTCTGTAGGTGTGTGTGTAGTAGGGTGTTTGGACTAGAGGAAAAATCTCAGGATCTTCTGTATCTGACAAGCCTGCTGTTTTGTGCTAATGAGCCCCAACAGTTTTACATACATCTTCCACAGCTGAACTCCTTGAGCCTTATTGCACTGCAGCAAAAGTAGTGCTTAAATTTATGAAAGTGCTGGATCTCAGAATACCTTGAAGTGGAATAAATCCTGGTGATCTTTTCAGTGTGACTCCTACCTGCAAAATTGCCAATGTTTGTCCCAAATTCTTGTACTTTTCTTATGAATTAAAAACTTTTTCTTTCTTAAACAAAATGAAGCAAATATTACAGTATGTTAAGTAGCAGCAGGCTGGTGCACGGCAGTGAGGAGGATCCAGTGGAAGAACAAGCACACACGTATTCTCTTTACTTTTGGGTGCTGGGCGTTATAAGATTTGGAATAGACACTAGAAAGACATTCCTTCCTATCTTTTTCCATGAAGCTGATTCACTGATGTTGAAGCTATGTTAAAAGATTCAGAGTTCTGAAAAATGCTGGAAGTATCAAAGAAGCACTCACAGAAGCGCCCTATTGAATCCGAAACATATGAGTATTTACACAAGTATTTCCCAACCTTGATTAATAATCAGATAATTGAAACCGTTCTCATCTTGCACACCTAATGTTTGTAGCCTATGCTGAGAATCTGTGAGGCATAGTAAAACCTATAGTGGATTCTCAACCCAGCTGCCTTTTGGCTTCACACTGAGTATCTACACCCAGGGCCCCTTTCTCAGAGATTCTGACTTAATTGCCCTGGAGTAGAGCCAGACATTGGTATTTTTATAGCTCTCTGGGAGATTCTAATGTATAGCCAAGGTTGAAAGCTTCTGAGCAAAAGCCTAAAATTAACAAGCCGAATCTGAAATGAATTAGTGGTATATTGTACATTATAAGAGAATGTAACCCTTTATTGACAAACTTTCAGGAACTTGCAGAAGAAAATCCTTCTGGACCAGCAGGAATGCTATATCTCCACTTCAGTGTCTTCTGCAAATCTCACAGGTCAGCATCTCTCTAGCATGAATGCACATGTGAGAGGAAGAGGACTGTAGTGATTGGGTGAATAGCTTTTATAGTCTTGTCTTCGCATTCTTACTCTAGGTTATTTAGTGGTGTGATCTTGAGTTCTTTAGTTCTTCTGTCTCTCCACTTTCTTTCTGTAGTGAGGTCTGACCCCTTCAACATATATTAAATACTTGCTTTGGTTTCTGGCCCATGGGACTCTCTATATCAGGAAAATGATACACTACTTAATATGGATGCATTCTCAGAACCGTGTCATCAGACAATTTTATCACTGAATGAACACAATACAGTTGTACTCACAGAAACCTAGATGGTATGACCTACTCCATACATAGTGACATAGCATAGGCACTACTGTATACACAGCCTATCATTGATGGAAACTTTGTAGGCAGTGTGCTACTGTAATGGCTGTTACTATCCCTAAACTGTCATTAAGTGAAAATTAGGAATTAACAAAAAGCCAAAACCAGAGTGGTTAACATATAAACATAATTCTAAACAACAACAACTACAAAAAATCACCTTTTTATCCTTCTACCGAGACTCACTATTCAGTGATCTTTACAATTCTTAACATTCCTCATAGAACTTAGCCACATAAATCATTGGCTTTCATGGAAAAGCATGTCTTTTGCCAACAATGGCAAATTTGGGGGTTGTTATAATTACGTGTTTACTAACAGCATTATTGCAATACTATGCAAACTATAGTTTGCAAAACACCACTATATTCCCAGATGTTTCGTATAGTTCTATGGCAGTTAGGATGCTATTTAGAGGATAAACATTACATAAACCTGAAATTTAAATTTCCATTTGTGCAACAATAGAACTGACATGATGAGGGTCCAAAGTGTGCTGGTTTAAAAAACAAGAAAGGAAAAAACAAGAAGACTTTGTGTAAGCATAAACTTCATTTAACTTCATTGTTTGACAAAATATCATTTGGAAACTATGCCATCAATACAGTTTAGACTTTGTACACCACTGACTCTCAAGTAGTGTTTATGCCTATAAAAATAGTCTCCCCAGGGTGCCAGAATAAAGATTTTAGTCATGTGATGCAACAGAAGAAAATCTCCAATTATGAGTAGCTGAACATGAAGAACTGTGACTTCGTTAGCTTTGCTCTGAGTTAGCTTTGATTTATTTCATTCCCTTCCCAGAGAACACTGGCTACTCATGTTGAGAATGCTCTTCTTTAGAGCAACTAAAAACTATAAACTTTTTCTGTAAAGCACTCCATGTATACATTTTTTGGTTTTGTAGGCATATCTTCTCTGTGACAAGTATTCAGTTCATCCACTATAGCAAGAAAAAGCCATAACCAACACACAAACAAATGAGCATGCTTGATGTGGTAGGCTGAATAAGAGTCCCAAAAATATCTAAGTCCTAACACCTGGGGATCTGCGAACAGTGGCTTATGTAGCAAAAAAAAAAAAAAAAAACAAAAACAAACCAAAAAAAACCCCACAAACATTGCAAATGTAGTTAAATCAAAGGTTTTCAACCAGAGAGATTATTCTGATTATTTACATGAGCCCTAAAAGTCATCCCAAGTGTCCACAAACAGAGAAACAGAGAGAGGCAAAGGGAAATGTGAACACAGAGACAGAAGGCAATGTGACAGTGTGACAATGTGACAAAGATGTGTTGATGCTGAAAATGATGGAAGGGACCACGCACTATGGAGTCCAAAGAATGCTGCTGTAGAAGCTGGAAAAGATAGACAATAGAATTCTCTCTTCAGAACTCTGGGGAGAGAGAGGATCTGCCAACATCTTGACTTTGTACCTGTGAAACTGACCTTGGACTTTGACGCACATTTTTGGAAGTTTCCAGAATAAATATGTGTCACTTCTTTAATTTTTATTTTTATTGGTACGTGTGTAGCACATAATGATTATTTATATTCATCATGAGAAGTTGGTACGTGAACATAACACATCTTAATTCTTTTTATGTTCCCTTTCCTTTCCTTTTTCTCTTCCTCCATTTCTTGGTCCTCTTCCTACTTGCAAAAGATCTTTCTCCTTGATCTCTATTACTTATCTTTTATTTTGCTCTTTATTTATACTTCGGTTTTCTCATATAAAAGAAACCATGTGTGCTGTATTAAATCACCAAATTTGTATACTTTGATATGGTAGTGATAGGAAACTAATACAGTTAGTTGCCAATAAAACTATTATTTAAGGAAAACAAGCGGCTTGCCAGGTTTGGCCTCTAGATAATGTATCTGTCTCTTGGCACCAGTGGAAAATTGATTCTAAGATACCCCTGAGACACCAACATCCTCAGATGTTCAGTTCCTTAAATAAAATAGCATAATATTTACATGTAACCTATATATCCTCTATACATTTTTAATAATCTCTAGGTTATATATTATAACTAGGTTATAATAAAATGTAAATTCTCTGAACAATGGTCATGCTATATTAGCATGGTTCCTCTGAAAATAAGACCTAACTGAAACACTTCCACTGTAATTAATACCTAGTTGTTCCCAAGGGTATGACCAGTGTCTAGCAGAAGATTATCCCCCATTATTTTGCTCGGTCACTGCTCTCTAGGTAAGGCAAGGATAGGCTGGTCGGGGACAGCATTTCTGAGCTCTAGTTAGGTCTTATTTTGGGGAAACAGTAAGTTTTTTCAAATACTTTCAATTTCACAAGTTTGCTCTAAATTGTGAGGGTAAACTAAGTTGAATCCAAAGTGTTCATCTAGTTAGTATTTGTAGAAGTAGAAAATTGAAAACTATCTACAAGCTCAAATAAGTTAACTTAATGTTACCTATAAAATAGTTATATTACATTAACTGTATAGTCTTGAAATAACATTACAGAATTGTATTTACTTACAGAGGAAAATATTAAGTATAAATGTAAATACTCCAATAGTATTTGTATAATATTCTTATTTAAACTTGCATATATGCGTGTGTATGTACAAATATGCATACATATTCTATTACAAAGCATACTAACTGGTCTTTGTGTTGTAGAATAAAAGATGTTGAGTGCATGTATGTGCTCTGTGGTGTTTTTAAATTGTTGTACAATGATCACTTATTGATTTTGTCATTAGAAGTAAATTCTTTTTGTGTAGTGTAAGTAAGTTCTACACTTTCAGGAATTTCCTCAACCTCTGCACTTAAGCTAAACTAAAAATCTGAAGGATGTTTGTATTGGCAAGTTGCAATATGAATTGTGCATACAAAGGTAGGAAAAGGTGGAAATAATGTTGATCCAAATATTTTTTGGCAAAGTGATAAATTGTGGCATGAGATGTGCCTTCAAAGTTAATTAAGTAATTATTAGCCTCAAGAAGCAAAAGGTCAAAGTTGCATAGTTTTAAAGATAAAGCTTAAAGGGCTCATTAAAAGGAAATGAACACAGGAAGTTCCAGAGTTAAATTATGGGTCTCTGGTTCTTATAACTAAAAAGGTCATCCTCTCATCACTTTAACTCATTTTAACTCCCTCCAAAATGGTGGAGACAAAGTCTGTTAAAGACAGGTAAAAATAGTCATGCTGGAGTCAAGAGTTTTAAAACTGACTAATATTTCCTAGTTGCACTTAGTAAAATGAAATGTTTAATTTTCAAGATCAAAGCTATAAAATTGGAAAGCATAGGAATTTGAAAGCGATTAAAAAGAAAGGTGCTTTTAAAGCTACTCTGAATTCTCTGGTTAACAGGAGGGTAGTAGTGACAGTTAACAAAATTAATAATAACAAATAATAATAGCTTTTTTATTTTGAAGAGAATAAAACAAATACAAAATAAAACAATATTCAATCAAAAAAAAAAAGAATGTGATATAAGACTTCAAAA
>RJWT010036289.1:0-13289 GCA_004365215.1 Cuniculus paca | reverse complement strand
GCATTTGTGGTTGACTCGTTGTCTAGTGCTGGGATTGACGGTGTGAGTGCTGCACCCACCCAGGGGTGGAGCCGACATACAATGTAAGGGCGGAATGGGGGCGTGTTTTCCTCTTCGGTGCGGTTTGCTCTTGCCGCTTGCAGCCACCGGGAACAGCTGCCCCTCTGCTATGCCACCCTGCCTTGGAGTCAGTTGATTATGGACTGAAATCCCCAGAAACCGTAAGCTAAATAAACCTTTTTTTCCCCTAATTTTAGATGTCAGGTGTTTGTCTCAACAAGAAAAAAGTAACCAAGACAAGGAGAAACTTCATTTGGCTCATGGTTTAGAGGGTTTGGTCCATGATTGTCTGGCTCCAAGGCAGGAACATCATGGCAGAAGGATATGACAGAGCAAGGTTGTTCCCTTCACAGTGACTAAGAAGCAGACCGCAGAGGAAGAGCACCAGGGATAGATGTACCCTCCAAAGGTTCACTCCAAGGACTCACCTTCCATCTGCATCCACCTGTTAAGAGCACCTTCAGCTACAAACATATGTGGCTTAATACTTGCATGAGTATTGCACTCCATTATTGAGTCACCTCTCCAGGAGCCTCTCTGTCCATTCAAGATGACAGCATGATTAACAGGCACAGTGAAGCACACATGTGCACTTACATCTCTTAATAAAAAAATATAAAATGTGCTAAAAATTATTCTACCTCTTAATCCACATGAGAAATATCACAAACAGCATTTGATCCTCTTTGCTTCTTACGAGTTTTTTGCTGTTTTTTTTTCCTCTTTTATTCTGACACTAAGGATAAAACCCACAACCTCACGCATGCTAGGCAAACACTCTACCACTGAACTATAGTCTCAGCCTGGTTTCATCTTGAGAATTGTCTAGGCTGACCTCAAACTTATCTAGGCTTGACCTCAAATTCCTCTTGCCTCAGCCTCCTAAGGGATCACAGACATGTGTCACCATATCCAGCTCCTTATCGTTTTTCATACATAAAAGAAAATGTGGGGTTATTTTTATTCTTGGTATATGTCAATTACTCATATTAAATATAAGTCTATTAGAATAAAATTACAATCTGAGAGTATTCTCGTCACTTATGAACTAATTATGAATTTAAGACTTAATGCTCCTTTAGTGTGACAGAGGAAACTATTTAGTATGCTTACCAAATATTTTTTCATGCCATAGAGTACAAATCATTTTACTTAGTACAAAAAAACAGTTGTTCTGGAGTCTACATAATTATAATTATTCAGGCAAAATACTTCACACGGCCTCTTAAAAACAAAGTGATTAGAAGTCTACCATGGTGGTAGTAAAAGAAAAATATGTTTATAAGTTTAGTACTTTTGGTTCAGATCCTAATGTATGCAAATTCCAGACCTAAAAGTGAAAATCCAGTGGTCATTTAATGAAGTCAAAACTATGAATTGTGTCAAATTGTTTGCTCTGCAAATTTAAGTTTGCTTTCCCCAAAGAGCAGTGTGAGAAAATGACCACCACCAATGTCTCTTATCACACGTCCGACCTGTAGGAAAGCTGAGGTTTTCCAAGGTCTTATAATTCCCTTCCTGCTCAGGCTTAAATGTAACACTGGTTGACATTACAGAGTCCATCGGGGTTGAATGCAGAATAGATTAGTCACCAGCAGGTCACGTATCAGAAAGGCCTTCTTTGATCCAGACCAGACCCCCTCCAGTGATTCCAACATGAGCCCCATGGAGGCTTCACTGGTTCCCACATCTAAATCAGCGGCAACAACAGGAGCAGCTGGGAACTTGGTAGGAAGCCACGTTCTCAGCCCCAGCTAGGAATCAGATCTTCTCCAGAGGGTGCCCTGTGCCTTTTGGTGCCTCCCACAAGACTCTGATGCACTAAATGGGAGACTCCCTTTCCACAAGAGGTAACGACCTTCACAGGTTCTGAGGACATGTTGAGATGAGGGAGTATGGGTCAGAGGATGTACTTTCAATTCATCCCCAAAGACTCATCATGGAAAACTATGCAAAAATACTACCCTATGATGATGCAGCAATCCCTCTTCCAGGCATAAATCTAAAGGAAATCAAGTCAGTGAGTCAAAGAGATGCCTGCTTTCCCACATCCACAGTGGCTCTATCCACAGTAACCAACTACAGAACCAGCCTGAGAGTCCACCAGCAGATGACCAGATAAAGACGATGTGGATCTATCCATACACAGTGGAATAATCCTCAGCCTTATAAAAGGAGAAAATTCTGTCACTTGCAGCTTCAATGAATCCAGAGGACATCACGTTAAAAGCAAGAAGCTAGGCACAGAAAGACAAGTACCTCATGTGCTCAGTTAAATACAGACAGGAAAGTGCACTCATTGAAGCACAATGTTCGTGGTAGTCATGTGGGCTGGAGGGTGGGAAAGGGTACAGAGTTCCAGGTAGACAGAAGGAATAGGTATTTGTTAGATCGACTGCACAGTATAGTGATGTTAGTTAATAATATTGTATTATAGGAGGCAGGGACATAGTAAGTGGCAGAGTATTTGTGTAGCACAAAGCCCTGTGTTCGAACTTAGCACCACAAAAACTTTTACTTAACAATAAAGTATTGCATATTTCAAAATTGTTAAGAGCAAATTTAAAATCTTCCCCCATATGAAATAATATATTTAGCTGATGTCATTAGATTGATTTGATCATTCTCTTTTGTATACATCATAAGAGCATTTTTCACTCCATAAATATACAGTATACAACTATAATTTTCAATTAAAAGTTACAATAAGTTTTCTTTTTTTCCAAAATATGCCATGGTCTCGAGATAGTGGCCACTCTATAAAGTCTGTTCCTCTCTTTCTCTAAAGAGCTCGTGTAAGGGCCTGGTTTGCGCAGAGCACTCTTCACTAGTTCCATGGCCGGTGATGCCCTCTTGACCCAGATTTTTTATTTTCATTCAGAATAAAGGTCCTTTGGGATCGTGCAGTATTTACTTCTCTCTCTCTCACCTAGTCACATAAGATGGCATTGAGAAAGCTTCCTATGTGTTCTTGTTTTTAAAATTTAGCCTGTCTTTCTCTCACAGGGGAAAAAAGGCAACCTTTGTAGAATCCCTCCTTTTGCTGACCTCAATCAGTCTGCACAGCTGCCCCCATCACTGCCCTCCCCTCCCCAACACTACATCTTGGCATCGGCTTGTATAGAGCAAGCCCCCACCCACTTTGGAGCTTTGCATAATATTCTCCTCTGTATGGAACTTTCTAGAACCCACTGGCTTCCATTCTTCAGACCTCAGTTTCAATGTCCCCTCCTCAGAGAAACCGCCCCCAAGCCACACAATCAACACCACCCCTATCTTTTCACATTTCAGATTCTTACTGTGTCCAGTTACTCGTGGTCCACCAAAATGTCCTCCCATTGTTTTTATTTCTTTATTTGTTTAGGCTTTTGGGTCACCAACACAAATTCCAAAAGGGTGGGGACCTTATTAGTCTTGATACCCCTAGATATCTCCAGCACAAAATGTTACCCCACTCTCAGGAATGCATTTTCCAAATATGTGTTCCATGGATGACTATGTAGCAGGATTACTGAGATGCCAGCTAGGATTCTATCAGGCAGTAAGGATAGCAGCTCCAAAATGGGGTCAGGAAGCCCAAAATGGAGTCTTCTGAGACACAACTGTCCAGAAATCTGACAGAAACCTCTGTCAGCTGTTTGGGGCCTCCCCAGAGCATGATCAGGCAGGCCATTGGCCATGGACCTTGCTTAGACACTGCATGACCACTCTATAGATTGGATGCTGAAAAAGCATAATCTTTGATAGGGTAGAGATTCTACTGCTTACACAATAGCATGGACTGCTTTCTAAATCTTTAGAAACCCGTAGACAAAAAGTCCTTGTGGTATCCTACTCAGAAGCCCCTCCAAGCTAGTGGGAGCCTTACACTCTTGCCTTTAGATCTTTTACTTTCTTGTCGCTGTGCCTTTTAAATAAACTTGCTAGCACCCTACCTCCTCCTTGCACAGTTTCATTCTTTGTCACTATGGGACATGGCCCTGGCGTTCCATAACAGCCATATAGCATTGTTCCAGGTTTATTTCTCTAACTAGAACTCTTCATTGAAAGTCACAGAAATCAAATCAACTGAAGTTAGCAAAACTAAACACTTCTTCAAGGCTACAAGAGTATGTCACAGAAGATCCAGGAAAAGGGGACATTCAGGTGCTCAGAAAACCTAAAATGAGGACATAGGTGTGAGTGTGGGCTCTGTCCCTCCCATTCCATTCCCTTGTTGGCATCCTAGTCCTCCCTCCTGTCCTGGTGACAAAGTTCACTCCCTTGGTCCATGTGGCTGAAAACATGCAGCCAATTCCACACTTGCTCAGTGTCATGGTTTGTAACTAGATATCCCGCCAAACCTCATGCAGTCATGGGGAGCAGACTTCTAGAGTTTGTGATTGATCCAATGCTGGCATTAAGGGTGCAAGTGCTACACCCACCCTAAGGTTGGTAACCTACATACAATATAAAGGACTCAAAGAGGTTTCTCTCTCTCTCTCTCTCGCTCGCTCCCTCTCTCTTTCTCTCTCTCATTGTTCTTGCTGTCTTCTGCCACCATGAATGATTGTCTTTCTGCCATGTGCCACCTTGCATTAGAACCTACTGATTATGGACTGAAACCTCTACAAACCATGAGCTAAATAAACTGTTCCTCCTTTCACTTTGGGTGTTAGTATTTTGTCTTGGCAATGAGAGAAAAATAACTAAGACACTCAGCCTGATGGAAAAAGAATAAATTCTCATTCTCTGGCCAAAGTTTTCAGGGAAGTGATACATGGGATTTAGTAATTGGGGTTCTCAGCACAGAACAACTGGGTAGGGGGCACCAAGAGGGCTGCATGCTGTAGTAGCATGAAGGGTTGGCTGTAACCATGAAGGACAGAATTGACAACTTTTTGTAAAAAGAAAGACAATTAAGGAGGGAGGTACTAGGTACACAAAAACATCGATCCATGATTGAACTGAGAATTCATTGTGTTCAACCAATGAGATGTTCATGGATAAACTGCTGAGTGGCAAGACAGCCTTTACTAAGGACTAGCAACTTCCAGCCAAGCTTCTGTGGTTTAGATCCCAGCTTTGTCACCTAGAACCCATTTCCTAGGTCCAAGTCCTTTTCTTCTCTGTGCCTCAGTAGGTCCTTTGTAAGACGCAGATGAGGCTGTAATGACTATAGGTGAAGAGAGTGTCTAATCGCACCTAGTGTACAGTCGGTGCTCAACTGTGTTAATTGTGTTCTTTTTACTGATCTTGCATCTGAATGAGTTAATAGAGCATCCAACACAGCTCATCAATTCACGGGAGCACTGACACCACAGAGAGCCACCAAGCGGAATAGAAGCAGGCGCAAACTAACAAGCCATCTGCAAATGTGTACTGTCAGAGGAAATGCTAGACACACTTCAGCTTTTTCAGATACATTTCCACACATTAGAAGAAACACTGTCATCTTGACATAAAAGTGGCACTCATTTGGATACGTGTGTGGGTTTGTATACAAGAAAGAGAAAGAGCTTTTCCTACAAGCAGACGTGTGACTGGATCAGCTGTTGCCAGCATGAGCGCTCCTTCTCCCCCACACCCACATACAGACAATCCTAGCAGACCTTGAAGGACTGTCCCTCCTCCCCAGGGCTCACTGACAGACATGAACGCCCACGGTGGGAGCAGACAGAAGGATGCGGAGACACGCTGAATGAGCCTGCTTCTGCAGATGCTGAGACTGGAGTCATTTTGGAGGCTGAAGGAAGCCATGACCAGAGAGGAAGAAACATCTTCAGTGCCACAGAGACCCCTTCCAGCAACCTGTAGCCCAGCACTTGGATTTCCCACCTGGCCGCTGCACAATTGCAAGCTTGAGAATGCCAAGACCTAAAAGCGTGATTGCAGCCAACCCCCCTGAGCAAAGGACAGCACTGCACGCCTGTCCAGTTTGCACAGCCACAAACAGATCAGAACACTTCCACCTACCGGCACACGTAATCCCATCTACTCAACTGGGATTGAAAGATTACAAGTTCAAGTCCAGCCTGGGCAATTTAGCAAGACTATCTCAAATACTTCGTTAAATCCATGCATGATAGCACACACTGGTTATACCAGCACTCTGGGAGGCTGAGGTGGATGGATCACAAGTTCAAGCCCAAATTAATGAATTAGTGAGACTCTGTTTCAAAAATACTTTTTAAAAAAATATTGCAGGCCTGGGGACCGAGCCCAGTCCAAAGACTTTGGGCTGAATATCTGCAACCACATTAGCCTGATTACAGTTCATGAATGTCTGTGTGGTTGAAAAAAAAATTCAACTGCTCCAAAGTTAACAAACACTATCAAGTGATTTGCAGCTACAACAGTTATCTGTAAGACCTACAGTTCTGCTGCTATGAGCAGACAGGCATTCAAGGACATCAGAAAAGGAAGAAATAAAACACTTCTGTATTTCTGTTTTCTTTTTTGCCCCATACAATAGCCTAGTTTATTAATCTTTACATTTATTTTAATTTTCTATTAATGTTTGTCCAGTGCTTTCCTCCTAGCAAGTCTACCACCTGTTTCTTATAATCATAATGTAGATTGGATTCCAATGCCTATTGAGTAAACACCACAATTTTCCCATATCAATATAAAGTTTCTTCAAACAACTGTGGTTTGAATTCCTACATTCTCAGCTACTTGAGGCCTCTTTGCTTCCAGATCTCGAAATTCTTCAAAACAATTTCTAACATAAATATTTTATGTTCTAACACAGAAAATGTGATTTTTTTAAATTCAAGCATCCTTAATTATTGTCATAAGTGTAAACATATCCACATTAATAAGTCCCCTTGGTGAATAGAGCAGAGTTTGGTAAGTGGCTGTTCTTAGAGGAACATGACTTTCTCATCAAGCTGCTATAATTTGACAAAATAATCTATAGCTCAAGATGAAAACTATTAAAAGATAGGATGATCAATATATTTTTAAAACAATAATCAAAATGTCTGCCTTTGAAGTAGTAAGGTTCCTGGGACAGTTCAACTTATTGCTGAATTGGTTGGCTCAGTAGCCACCTTCAAGATGAATGAAGCACACTTCTGGGTAGGTCATGGAGTCATGACCTTGGCATGCACAGCTGGTCTTTATCCCTTCCTCTTTGGTGCAGTATCCTGCTCTGTTTCCCTGAAACTATGAACTGAGCATCTTTGTTCCACTATGCCCTTCCGCCATAATCTTCCTGCCTTGGAGCCAACTGTCCATGGACTAAACCCTCTGGAACTATGAGCTAAATAAACCTCTCCTTTAAATTACAAGCGTGAGGTAATTTGTTCCCCCAGAATGGGAAAGCTGACCGATGTAGTGGCAATACAGTTGGCATCACAAGAAACACGCTAGAACTTCATGTCAAATACAAACGATGTTTTTTTTAAGTATTCCAATTCCCTTCATCTCACTTTCACAGCCACCAGAACCAAAGATGCTGGAGGTAAGACAAGCGGACCATATTCCACCTGCTAGCCCCTAAACTGGAAGCTGAAATTTAAGCTGCTGTTATTGACCCTGAATGTAAGCTTCCATTAGTCATCTCTGTCCTGACTACTCAACTCTCAACCACTTGTGTTTTGATGTCTTCTATTTAACTTAGACTTTTGCTAATATTCGTCTACCTCTTCCCTGGAGCACACCTTCACCTATAGCTTTGCTATGCTTCAGTTTCCTTTGACACACAGTATTTATTAGGAGGGCTGTAAAGGAGAATTCCTGTGCTAGGGATTTGCTCTAAAGTAATCTTCAAAGAGTCTTTAAAAGCTAGG
The DNA here is from genome assembly GCA_004365215.1 of Cuniculus paca. NCBI lineage: Eukaryota > Metazoa > Chordata > Mammalia > Rodentia > Cuniculidae > Cuniculus > Cuniculus paca. The sequence goes on along the minus strand of RJWT010036289.1, from coordinate 5,454 downwards.
ATTTTTTCACCTTCTGAGTGCAAGAGTCATCAAGATTAAACCCAGCCAGTGGTTGGTGATCTGAGCAGACTGCACCCGGGCACCAGGCCACATGAAATTGTAGAGACCAAAGCAAGAAAACACTCTGAAAGTCTTGACCAGAATGACAACCAAGAGATAGAGCCACATAGGACCCAAGCAGAGGTAAGACCCAGGCATCAAAACCACATTTGCATTAAGTCCAGGGATTAGCCCTGCAGTCTCATTCTCTTAAAAAATGAACCGAAATAGGAAATATGGTGGATATTTGACCGTGATCCAATCAACACAGGGGAGTGCTGGTGAAAGGGAGATTTATTTTATGTCTTTTTCCACATCAAGGTTTCTACAGCTTTCGAGATATTGGATTACCTCATTCTCAAAAACACACAAATGACCACAAATAGCTAAAACATTGTCCAGTTTAAATTTCAAACAAACATTTATGAATAATGACAAAAATATTGTCTAAAACCACAGCATGCCTTCTGGTTCTATGAAAAGAAAACAGTGACAATGACCTCAACATCATGGGCCCCAGACCCAAGAATAAATTGAAACTTATACTAGTGATTATTTGAGGAACACGCAGCTGTGTGAGTAAAGAATATTTTCCCTATATCCCTTCATTTTCTCTGAGATTCTCCAGAAGCACCCATGTCCCTTAGCTTAGCATTTAGACAACTGCAAACTTGTCCTGGTAGATCTCAAAGTAATGATGTCTTCTCCATGGAGGGATTTCCGGTATGTTTTGTTGCATATTACCGAGCCTCTTCCATGAATAGAAATTCATTTCATTTCCTCCACTGAATTCCTGCAGGTCTCCCAACCCAGGAGACAGGGAGTCCTTATATTTTCCTATCCTACAGATCAAACCAAATAGTGTATCTTGAGCAAAATTCCACTCTGCTTCACCCCATGCATGAGGTTTATTCATGAGTCTCCAACTGAAAACATAAGGCATAATAATCATTTCTAGGCAGCCAACTGATGAAACCACTCTGCCGTTTATTCGTACTGCTCTTATCCTGCCTAAGTGAATTGAATATGTCAGCCCCTTCTTGCCTCCTCACCCAGATTGCTGAACAGCAGTTTCTGCTTCAGTCAAGCCAGTTTAGTGTAAAACTACCAATGGCCTAAGGATTGTGTGCCATCCAACTCTGTCAGTTGCGAACTAAAACTGTCCCGCAAGCAGCAGAATGAGGGGATCACGCTAATGTATTTTACAGTTTACCAGAGCAGCAGCTGCCGGGGTGAAATCTGCAGCACGCACTTTCCTTGTTGGACCCAAGCATAGTCAGGGTGGACTGAGAGGGGTGGATCTGAATGCCTGGCCCACTCAGCCCAACTTCCACCCAGAGTCGCACATTATGGTTAGACAGATTCTGCTTGTGTCGCTAAATATACTCCACGTTTTCTGAGATCAGCCAGTATATCATACTATTTTGAGTGATCACAACTATTGGCAAGCTAAGGATTTCATTCTCTGAACATTTGTTTGCATTTTTGGTCAAAGGAATAGAATTTTCTAGAAATTCACGTCTTAGAGTGATTTCATAAAGAAGAACCTATAAGCAGAAGCTATTGTTGTCTGACCATTTTTACTGTTGGATTAGTTTTTTGGTATGGACCATCATTAACACACTTTTAGTACACTTTGAAAATATAAACAAGTAATAAATTCATAAACATAAATATTTCTCTCCTTTTTAATTTAGCAGGCACTCTGAAATTTTATTCAAAACAACGTTGTTTCAAATATCTCGAAGAAAAATATTCCTTCGAATCTTCAGTAAACAATTCATACACTTTTATACCAAATGAACTCTGCCATCAGGGAACTGTTACTTTATAGCGAGCCATTGTCAAATGGAAATTCTAATCATCTTGCCGCCCGTATCACGAGAGTTCATAATAGCCAGACACATGTGACCTTCCAAAGTTAGTTTATTTTAGATTACAGCTTGATTCCCCACAGATTTGGATATTTAACAAGGAATTACTACTGACTTAAATGAGTTCACAAAAGATACCAAGTACACAGCGTCTACTACACACACAAATTCACAGAAGTCCAGCGCATCTATAAATGTGCAGTTCATTTTAACCTGATTAGCAATGGTTTTCAAAATGGCTCTGTTAATCCCCGCACCCCACCTCCCACCCCAGCCCAGAACCAACAGAATCTTCAGCTTATTTAAGCTTGAAACTTGAGAAAATAATCTTATGCTCTACTGGGACCCCAAATGCAGCTGTAGGTACCCCTCTGAGACATTCACGGGGTTGGTAGACACCTCAGTAAAAGAGTTTTATTAGCATTTAATGTATTTAATTTTGAAGGGATTAGACGAAATGTTAGCATAACTGACTGCAAACCACATTTCACAATCAACAACCCAAAATCATTCTTTCTTCCAAGCAAATGACCATATATTTTGAGAATGGCTTTATACAGTTAGCTTGTTTTGCAGTTTGAGGTTTTCTGGCATTGGGAAAGATGAATAACTCGAAGTTTTTCCTGTTAGCCAGCTACTTAAGAAGGATGTGTTAATAAACCAACACCCCCCCCAGTGAGGGGTGTCAACCTGTTTAAAGGCGAATCCATGCCTTAGATTCTCAGTCTTATCTGAAACTATTATTCCCAGTTTATTACACACATTTATAGTTGTTGCCATGCAGTACCAGAGCTAGGTTCTAAATTAGTATTGTAGAAAAACTTTCATGGCATAATTTGAGTATTTGGGCATTTAAACAGCTTTTCTTATTTCGGAGCACAGTAAGAAAAGCACTAACTTTCCGAAAACCTTTAATGTAACACTTTGGGGAAACAAATCAGCAGAACCCAACCAGGTGACAGCACACACACACACACACACACACACACACACACACGATTTTAACAAAACGCATCTTTTGCTGATTTCTTCCTTATATGCCTGCTATTGTATGTACCCATGTAAAGTGGACACAGCCTTTCCAGAGATGATTTTCCAGCCAGAAAATTAATTGTGAAACATAAAAAGGAAAAAAAAATCAGCACCACAAACAAAGAAAATTACCTGCTGGTTTCATACAAATCAGAGCTGGCATTTGAAGCCCAGGATGCTGGCTCTTCTGTGTGGTACCCATTTAAATTGGCATCTGAAGACAGCCTGCGAGCTGCCAAATCCGCTGCATGCCAACCCTATCGCTAGTCAGACTGGCAGCCCCGAAATAAAACAAAGGCCAGATTACTGGCCTTGCAAACGTCAAAAAGAAGAACAGCAGCTTATGAGGCATTTAAATAATCATCCTCCGTTCCTTAACAAGATTACCCCTAAAAGCCCTTGAGACACCAGCGCCTTCCTCCCCAGGTTTTCTGCTCCCCTACTTGGAAAGGTTGTGTCCATCTCTCGCTGCTCTCTCCACCGCGAGCCGAAGCCGGCTCTCATCCATGGGCTTGGTTTGCCACTGGTAGTTAACGAAGGTGTCCGAGCCAGAGCACCCCTCTGCCACTGAGCACATCTTTCCCCCAGGCCCAGTGGCACAAATGCAGCTGTGTTTGCACATCAGGAGGCCAAGTGCACATTTGACTGACTGACCTGGTTCTTACCTTCATGAGGTTGCTTGTCTACACAGCAAACTCATGAATTAAACTAAGGGTCCTTTTCCTTGCTTACATTTGGGGGGGGTGGGATTAAAAGCCGCCCTGAGATTTGTTGGTGAGTTCTCTTCCCACGTATTATCTATCATCGCCTTCCTAGCCAGGAGCACTTCCAAAGGCCTCTGTCTTTAGAGTTGTGAATGCGACCAATTTGCACAGTGTCTCAGTGGCGAGGATGTGAGATAATCCATCCCCGTTCTGGACACGCTCTCCACTCCAGGTTCCAAATGTCAACCAGCAGAGCTGCTGGCATCCACGTCCGCATAGGAGGCGACTCTTTCCCACACCCAGCTTTACTGGACTAATGGTAGCAAGAAGTACTGTTTCCCACTCCTGGCAATTGCACAAATTAGCCTCAGGTCCACAGCTCAGCCCCTTCACCATGCCTGTCACCCTATTCGATGACCTCCCAGGGAGAATTTGTCTGCCCTCGAGGCACCACACACCACCGCAGTCTCCAACCTTGAATGAGAATGTACTCGCTTCTCCGCATGTTGCACAGAATCCCGTAAAGAATTCCAAGTAGGACCACAACCTCTACCTAGAAATAATGATACTGGGGCAGGTTAGGTCATTTTCTGCATAAAACGCCATTGCCTAACAAATCTGCTCATTGAAAAGACCCCCACCCTCCCAAAAAAGATGTAACCTGGACTCTTAAATTGCAGAAACAAAGATCATTTCTGCTGTGAGATATTGGGTTACTAAATTTAATGTTCATCGTAAATTGTTCAGAAATGTTGTTTGTCTTTAATTATTATAATATTCCCGTTCAATTAAAAAAATTAGGTGTTGTAATTCAGACTCTTAATTAAGCGAATTAGCTTTTGACATTTTCTTGGAAAAAGATGCTCCCAATGTGGGTTTTTCCCCCCTTTTACTTGCTATTAAATGTTTCTTAGCACTTTTTAAATACTTTGGTAAGAAATATGCAATTTATAACAATGTGCCAACTTTTTTTTTTCAAGCACTGAAGAGGCAGCTGCTAACCTCAGGCACCATACATTTTAGCAAAAGGTGGAAATCTGCATTGAATACCAATGACTGTTTTTGTAAAGATGCAGACACCACAGTGTGCATGGAGCAAAACTGTTTTTCCATTCTCCAAACAAACCCTCCTGCTTCTCCCATAACTGCTCTTTATTTGCTGAAGCAAAACAGCACCCCCCCCCAGCCAGCCCTGGTATCCTCTTGCTTTCCTGTCTCAACTATAAATTTGCTGTTGCCACATTGCTGTTGCTGCTGCTGCTTGAAGCTGTCAGAGGAAAAAGTTAATTCTCGCTGAACGAATGCTGGGAAGGAGCCTGCCCTGCTGTAACACGGGAGAATTAGCAACTTTGTTAGAGGTCGATAAGTTGCCACACTTTTACCGATAACTGTGAAAGAACCCGCAAAGTCCACGTCAACTGGGCATTAAAACCAAGTTTGCTTTTCTTTTTTTTAATTTTTATTTTTATTAGTACTTGTTAGTACATAATGTTTCCATTCATCATGGGGAGTTGGTACTTGGACACAACACATCTTAATTCTTTTCCATCCCCTTTCTCTTCCCCTCTTCTTCCCTCCATTGCTTAGAATTAATAAACAAATTCAGCAATGTAGCAGGATACAAAATCAATACACAAAAATTAACAGTGTTCCTGTACACCAATGATAAACTCACAGAGAAAGAAACCAGGAAAACAATACCGTTCACAGTAGCAGCAAGAAAAATTAAGTACTTAGGAATTACCTAACCAATGAAGTAAAAGACTTCTACATTGAAAACTATTAGGAGTCTGAAAAAGGAGACT
>RJWT010036288.1:0-13291 GCA_004365215.1 Cuniculus paca | reverse complement strand
ATGTGGAGATAATGACAGAGACTATTTAGGAAGAATCCTGGCCTAGAAAATCTAGAATATGGAGTTGCCTTACCTAAGAGGAACATATCAATGAATAGTCCAGGAACCCAGGAACCAGATCATGCTCTAGAACTCTTCTACTCCATCACACACACCCAGACTCTAGAGTGATCCTGCCAAATTATAGAAATCTATTCTAGTGTCACTTGGACACCACCTTTGTCTGCAATGTATAGTAGAATTTACATTTTGCCTGCAACATACATAGAAGTTCAGGACATTTTTTCTAAGCCTTAAGCATCTACTTCTGAAATAGCTAACTCATTCTTCAGCATCCCTTTTGAGCAGCGAGATCTAGGTGCACACCCAGCCTTGCCATTTAGTAGTTGCATGAGCTTTTGCAGGTTACTTATTCTTGTTTTATAGGTGAGTTGATTAATATCCACCATAGCAAGTAATTGTTGGGATGAGAATGTTCAAAGTTCTAATAAATGTTACATTTCTTTCTCTATCTCTTCTCCATGGCAGGTGATGACTTTGTCCTCTGACCAAATAAAAACACAGCTATTGAGCAATGTATGCTGCTCTCATATTTCAATAACAGTTAAATAGTAATGGTGCCAAATAATTGCTGACATTTCTGAGTGCTATGCACATGCTGCAAACTTCACAAAACCTTTGGTTCCTACAGTTTCACAACAATTTCATTTGCTTATTTGTAAAGAGGAATATATATATAAAGTCTATACAGATGTTATTAATGATATATTTATATATAAAATATAATCATTAAATATAAATCATATATGTACATTTTATCCCAATTAAGTGAGCAAATTGCAGCTCAGAGACAGAAAGAAATTTACCTTAGTGTGGACAGTACTTTGCATCTAAGAAACTTCACTATTATGTACTGTACACGGCAGTCCTCCCAAGTCACTTGTGCACTATGCGAACACTGATTTTTTGAATGTTGATCAATTTAGTCACCCTTGCATTTATTCTTTCCATCTCTCTGCAGTTTCTGCTTGTATAAATTTATTCTTAAACATGGACCAGATATCTCCCCTAAGTGTCTGAAGAGAAAATTCAAGTGCCTTTGTGGTTTGACCCTTATTTCCTTGTCAGCTTTAATTCCCACCGTACCTCAAGCTTCAGTGTGCACTTCAGTTCTCTATTCATTGTATTATTTACAAATTTCCAAAGAAACTCTAAATTCTTATTGTAAGAACAGCCCATGCTTCCCTTTGTTTGGAGCATTATCCTCCCATGGTTGTCTATCACCTCCTAGTCACCTTTACAGATAGCTTGAAGGGCACTTTAAAGAGTCTCTTATGTCTTTCATCTTCTGCAGCAGATTACTTGTTGCTCTATTCAGCCTCTATTTCATTTTTACTTAGTAATAAAATGGTCCCTGAATTATTCGTTTACTTGTTTATATCCTATCATGGCTAAGGGTTCCTAAACTTTGATGCGCGTAGGAACCAGACAACTCATTCAAAATACAGGTTCTGGGAATGCAGTTCTCTGTGCTTATTACCATCACAATGATTGTCCAAGTGCAATTTGGAAATTATGAGGATGTACGAACTCCCCATAAGGAATATAATCATTATGTACTGAAAACATATACTAATAAAAAATGAAAACAAAAACAAACAAACAAAAAAAGCTTACCAGGACCCACTTCAGATGCATGAAATGCCATCTGTGACCCCATGATCTTCATTTGTAGCAAACATCTTGAGTTGTCCTTGAAACAATAATAGGGCAGTGTAGAGCACACGGAATTGCTGGAACAAAATCTAGCACATGTGGGCCCGCAGTAAATGAAAGGGACACATACAAATACCCCCATGTCAAGCAACAAAATTATGATGCAGGCTTTTGTCAGATGGAAAGAGATTTTGAATTATTTGAGAAGAGGAAGTTACTTCGTTGAAAAACTGGAGACAGACTCCAAGTTCAAGTGAACTGCAGATCACTTCATCAGCAGAAATTGCTGCGTGGCTCCTGTCTTCATCTACTTAAAGAATAAGAGCACCAGTCTAGGTCACTTGGTTGACCAGAAGGCTAATACAGGCAGCAGTAATTGATGATTTACTAGATCACAGACCTTTAAGCTAGGCAATAGAGATGACCCTTGCTTATTGGTTATCATCTGATAGTTTTAAATTATTTTCTGTGTCCTAGGGGACAGGCAGAGGGGAGCTGGTAAGGAAAGGGGCTTAAAGAAGGTCAATGAGTTATCCCTCGACAAGTTAAAGGCATCAAATCCGGGCATGCACCTTCTTTTCAAGTGCATTTACGAGAGCGAGAGAAGAAATGAAATAGGCTTTTAATTATTTAAATTGGACCTGCAGCCTGCTGAGCAGCGCATTAGCTAGCATTCTTCCTCCATGCAAGCTGTCGGCCAGGCAAGGAGAAAGAGATTAAACATGTCAGCAATAGGTATGGAAATAATTGGGGGCAGTAATTGGGAGAAATCCAGGTGCCTGATTGTGACTGCTCTCTAGTTCTCTCTTTCAAAATCTAAATTCACATTAACATCTTGATGGCCTCATCCATATAGGATAGAATTCATTAACAATGAAAAGAATTACAAAATGATTTGCATTTAGACAATCAGATAAACCACAACTTTACTGCTAGTGTGACTTTGCACGTGAATACTCAATTCCTGTTTCCAAACCAAACTCTCATTTCTTGGTTTTTAAAACTTAAATTTTTTTCCCAATTGAATTCAAGGTTAAGTCCAGTGTTGGTTTTCCAATCTGATAGTGTGCATTCAATCTATGACTGGAGTTTTTGCATCCCTACAAATATGCTTATAATTTGTTTGAGTACGGTACATTATCTATAGCGTAGATATTCAGTAAACGTTAGTTTTTTTTTTTTTTTTTTTTGCGGCACCGGGGATTGAACTCACGACCTTGCACTTGCCGGGCAGGCGCTTAGACCGCTGAGCTAGATCCCCAGCCCTAGTAAACGTTAGTTTAATCTGAATCTTTCCCTAAATAAAATTCTGAAGACAACAGCATTTCTCTGTGTGGCTTTCAACTTGATTCTTTTAACCTCATTTTGAAGGCCTGGAATTATCCCCTTTTGAAATTTCTCCCAGGAAAGGAATTGATACCAATAATTTGCACTTTTCAAAGTATTTATAATCATATCCAAAGTGAATAAAATGATCTTGTGTTACTGAAATTTCAAGCATCAGATTTCAGAAAGAGACATTATTTTGGGAACTGAGAGGATCTTTATAGCTAAATATACGTGCAGAGTATATTTTTTGTCTCCCTTGAGGACATGGTGCCCTGGCCTCTTTGGAGAAGAATAGAAGGGGATGTGTCAGCATGGTACTAATGATGTTGCAAAGTACTTTACGTTGGCCGGGTACTTTCTAGTAACAAGTTCGATTTGTTTCAGTGATCTTCTTAGAGTCCTCTGTCAGTCCTAGGAGGAAGTCAGGAAAAATGTTTTTAGTCTTGTTTGGCTGATGAGGAAGAAAGGAGGTTCAACTAGGTAGTGACTGACCCAAAGTCCAATTATGGAACTGTGCTTTTTCTAATCAGAGTCAACCCCGTCCTCATTTTCCTTGTCTCTGCCTTTCAGCATTAGATGTCTACCATATGCCACACATTTCTATAAGCTTTCCTGGAACCTTGCGTATAATGGAGCCTACATTAAAGAAGGACAAACACAAAATCAACTAAAGGAATCATAATGTTAGGCTATGATACATACATTTAAAGAGACTAATGTGGGAAGACAGGAGAGTATTGGTCAAGTTTGCTATGTGATCAAGGTAAGAGGAGGCTGGATCTTAGTTACTTTCTTCATTGTTGAGACAAAATATCTGACATCAAAAGTTAAAGGAGGAAAGATTTATTCTGGCTCACAGGTTGTAGAAGTTTCAGTCCACAGTCAGCTGGCTCCAAGGCAGGTTGGCATGGCACAAGGTCATGGCAGAGGACAAACAATTCATGGGAAAGCAGGACAAGCAGAAGGTAGCCAGCAGTGATGTGGGCAGCAGCCCTTTTTCAGTCCTTTATATTCTATCCATGCTACATGCCATTAGGAAGGGTAGCACTTGCACCCAGAGTAGACCTTCCTATTTATCTATACCCAGAACTATGGCAAATCAATCAGTTAGCTAATTTAGTAATCACACGCCCATATTCCCAGCATCACACACTTAATTCCAGCTTCACACACTATAGATCTGGCCACCTCTGAAAAACCCTAACTACGACTGCATGAGGCTTTGGGGCGACATCTAGACATCAGCCATAACAGGCTGTGATGTATTAGAAAAAGCTTTGAGACAGTAAAGGTCTAGCAAAGTCTGAGGTAATAATAGACACAGACACAGACTGATGTTAAATTAACCTTTTGCAAAGTGCATTTCCATGAACAGCTCTGTGAAGAAAGAGTTCTATGGCCAAATGATTTTGGGCAATACATCATGTACTATAACAGAAATTTATAACTCTTACTGAGATATTGAGGACTCTGGGAAACTCTTCAAAAAGAAACTTAACTTGTGTCATCCCAGCCAAAGTGTGGGATTATAGAGCTTTAAATAAATTTTATTTTGAAAAAGAAATTAAAATATTTGATAGTGTGCTGTAGAACTTTGGAAAGTACAAACTAAGAGATCTACTGACTGGTAGATCTCAGCAGGTGGCTGAGATTTAGCTGTGGGAAATGCAGAGATAAATGCAGTGGTGACTCCCAATGTAGTTAAATCAGAACAATCAATGTTTCTGTCTTGTATAAAACACTGAGCCAACCCAAAAGGGTCTTCCAAGTTACAGAAGGAAATAGGAGAAGAGGAGGAGGGAAGCCAGGAGAACATCCTGATTTTTAACTTTTCTGCCTGGCAGATTGGTTAACTTGAAGCAATCCTGAAATGGGGCCCCAGCCTCTGGACTGGAGATGGAAAGACTGCTAGGGGCAGATGTTGTGCAGGGTTTCACCAAGGGTGTAGACTGCTTCTTTGGGGGTATGAACATCTCTTTCTATTTCCAACTTTTCTCCTAAGCAAGGAGCAATAAGCGCCTTTGTCTAAGTGAAGTGATTCCATTGGATAAAAACTCGGTGACTGCTCTATTTTTTTGTGAGAGCCCAGGAATAGTCCTTAATTTCAGCATTTGTCTGTCTCCCTCTTTTCCTCTGGTCACCTTAATCAAAATCCATTTTAGAGGTGTTCCTTTCTGTCAGATCTCAGACAGACAACAGTCTCTTACTAAGCAGCAACTGTGCTATCTCCTTCTACAATCTTGCATTACATATCTCACCAGGGAAGAGCTTCACCTGTCCTCTGAACCTGGAATTGTGCTTGACATTGAGTAGGGTCTCAATAGTCACTGTGTAAAAATTTGAATGTCAGCATTGCAAAGAAACAGACTTGTAGGTGTCTCATTCTTCTTTGGTAAACAAGCAGATAAAAGACAAGGGGTAGGTAGGCTAGAAGAGAGAACTAACCTTTGTCATGCTAAACCATGTGTGATATACTTTCCCAGAAACATCTCCTTTAAGACTTACAATGCTCCTCATGAATGAGCATTATTATATTGTTGTCATTTTGTAGATGATAGAACAGAAGATTGGAGAGTTTTCGTTTGTTCCAGGTCAGCCGGGTACAAAGCACAGAGATGGAATACGCAAGTAGTCTTTCAGTTTGAGTCATAACTCCATCAGCTCAGGGTCACAGAGAGCAAATGGGTCGTGAAATAAGGAGACTGGAATATGTTGCTGATCTTGTTACTAATTAGTGTCAAGTTCTTGTTATCTAACATTTGACTGTAGAGGAAACCATGGATTTCTACTAATTTCTTCTATTTATTCAGACTACATTAAGATTTCTCCATATTTGGCAATACCAGATCATATGGGAGGATATTTCTGAAGGCTAATGATTATATAATACAATTTCATTTACTACTTTAAATGAAAAGTATTAAATTTCCATTCTGCACCGATCCATTTAAGTAAAAACGTGTAAATCTTAGATTTGAGAAACAAAAAGCATCCATGTTTTTTGGAGACTCTTTTTATTCACTAGATGGCACTGTTGCATTAACTTTCTCTGTTTTGTAGTTGTGGTTTTAAACCTGCCAAAGTATATTTTCGGGGGTACTATAGCTGTCTTGCTGTGCATTTTCCAGGTGTTGGTATAAGGGCAGAGTGGGAGACAAGAAAATATTATGTCTGTATTTTATTAGTAAGGGTTGTTGTGACAATACAGTAATTGTTGGGTACATTGACAGACTAAATAGTGTCTTTCTGGACATTAAGAGATCAAAATAATGCTTTCAGTGGATTGTAGGAACTCTGTGGTAGCACCAGTGAGGGCAATTTCTGACAGGTGGAGGTGGAGATAAAGAAGTACAAACGAGCCTAAGTGCTCAGGAGATACTTTTGCACACCGAGACAATGAATCGTCATTTCAAGGCACATAAATTTATCTTCTTCAAAAGACCCTCGGATTCCCTTGTAGCTTCCTTGTTTCTGCCAGTGATATCTTCCTGCCTATAAGGAAGACTGAGGGACATTTTCCCATGAATTTTCACCCTTCCCCGCATTGTTTCGACCTTGTAAAAAAAATCAGTACCCCTATTAACTGGCCTGAACTAAGTCCTGTTTACAGAACAGATCATTCTAGACCAAGAAACCCTTAGCTTCTGAAGAACAGGGAGCTTTACAGCAACATAAGAGGGACCAGTGACCACAGACTCAAAGACCTGATCTGGAAACTAACAGGCCTGTAGCTTCCTCATTCTCTTTAACGCCTTATAAACCCTTACTCTATAAGAGAAAGCTGCTTTTGGCACCTTGGAGCCAATGGCCCCTTTCGGGTCTTTATCTTAAATAAAGCCTGTACTCGCAGAAATTCTTCTTTCTCTCTCCTTTTATTTCTTAATCTGATTCCAGTTCCTTGGGAAAAAGAAAGCATTGACTGCTCCTTATCCTTGTTCTTCTTCAGTACCCACAATTGTTCATCATTCTTCAACATCTTTCTCCTCATCATTATTTGCTTTCTATTCTTACCTGCAGAACCACAGCTGAGGTCTCTGTCCTTTACTTGCATTGGTGATCATCTCTTCCAGGAGTTCCCTGTGTCCTCCCTGTACTGTACTTGTGGATCTCGATGGGAATCATCTTCACATGTGTATTCTGCACTTAGAAGTCAGCAGTAACTTCTCTATGAACAAGGTTTTCTGGCCTGGCATCCAGGGCCTCCTCTCATAGGATCCCAGTTTACTCTTCAAACATATCTCCAGTTTCCCTAATTAAATAAAAAATAAATGGAAAATGTATCACCTATTGTCTTGTACCTAGCATGTGCTAAGTAATAGGTAGTCACTGCTATGTCTGTGGACTCTGATTAACTTTCTGCTCTTTTTAGTAGGGCATGGGACACACTTGAGTGTAGAGTCTATGGTTGCAAATGAGGCATGCTCATTTCTTATGAGGTTTGACTATCGTAACCTGTTCACACTGGGGACCTGTTAAAGGGAGCTGCAGGTCTTGATCTCCTTTGGCTATACTCTTGCTGTGGGTTGGAGGTCCTTGGAGTTAATCCAATCATGTATCCATGGCAGGTAACCGGGACCCTGGAATTCCTTTCTCAAATATCTCTGGGTTTAGGGCCTACCTGAATCTCTTGGCCAGATCTCTTCTCTTGAGGTAAGACTGTTATCCATAGGCCCAAGGGATGTCCAAGGTGCAGCTGTTTGCCAGGGTCACAACACACGTGGCTAGAACTTGACTGAGGTTGGCCCTTTGTAGATGGTTGAAGTCCCAGGATGTTCAAGACAGAGCTGGGTATGGCAGCAGAAGCAGGGAAAGCAGGGCTAACTCTGTCTGCGTGGCTACAATTCTGCTGCATGACCGAGGAGTCAGAGGACTCTAAATCCAAGCTCGGCTGTCCACGTTGTTGTGAAAATGTCTTTGTTGAGATAAGAAGATAACATTTTTCATAGCTCATTGGCTTGATTTCTAACTTTAAAATATTAAAGATGTGGTAAATGGGCCCCTGTTTGTACTCTTGCTCCAGGCCCTGAAAATATTACATGGGGCTTGTCTGTAATAACCCCATAGCTTGAAGATTACCATCTCTCCCCTGAAGGCAAGAAAACTGATGCTCAGAGAGATTATGTTCAATGTTTCAAAACTGTTCTAATATGCAGTATTTTTACATTTTAATATCTCTGAAATCGGGGTGCATTTATAAGCTAGATCCCTGCATCATGCACAAGCTTAACTGACATTGTTCTCTTTGATATTTATACCATAAGCAGTGGTATCTTAAATCGTGGTACCCTAAATTCATGAAAATTAGTAGCTTGACACATGGGAAAGTCATGGAGCTGGGATTCAGACTCCCATCAAGTTGATTCCAATGCCTGTGTCCTTAACCAGTTTCCCAAGCCCATGTTCTTGAGGAATCCAACCTCTCTTTCCTCTCTCCTGCTCTGCGTTCCTCTAGCATTTTCATATAGCGGACACCTTGCTTCCAAGCAAGCACGTGGTTGTAATTTGTATTGGAGATAGGTCCTAATACTTTTAATTGTGTATTTCCTGACTCCAGTTCATTATCAACACCCAGGGAACAGGCATTTATGTTTTCTAGATGTTTGTGTGCCATCTAGTACTTGGTGATATGGACAGGAAATTAGGAAGTCAGACCTGGGTTCATTTCTTTCTGTTTTCCTACCAGCACAGGGATGCAGGGGGCTTCCATAACTTTCATGACTTTGTTTCTTTATCCATGAAATGGGTCTAATGTTCCTATCTCAGAAATATGTGATGAGATTTAAGAGCACTTGACACATGATAAGTTCTCATTGCATTCTAGGACTTTTTTTTTTTTTGGTACCAGGGATCTAACTCATGACCTCATGCTTCCCAGGCAGGCGTTTATGCCGCTAAACTAAATCCCCGGCCCTATTCTAAGACTCTTCGCAGGAATGCCTTTGGCACTCTGAAAACTAAATAAATGAATAAATTTATAACTCAAGTTCTACATGGGCTCAAATGTTGCTTCCTTTGTATCCCTACTGGATTCATTTAACCTATCAGTCAGAATTCAACAAATGTTTGTCTACCATTTATAGTGTATGAGGCATCGTGCTGGGGCAGAGAAAGAGAACAGATAAAAGGGAGTCAAGATTCTTGCATCTGTTATAAACTGATACAGATACAGGAAAGAAAACAAAAGACAAGTCTGGACAGAAAATGAGAGGGAGGCAGGGTCAGGGGGTCAGGGAAGGACTGTCTGAGGAGTTGGGTTTGAGTTCTGAAGAACAACAGGCATCAGTGTAGCTTGAGGGGGAAGTGTCTCTTCCCCAGAGGATGGGATTCAGCTTTTCTAACGCCGAAGTTCTGCCATGTCTCACTGTCCTGTGTGTGATGTGAAACTGGGTGGTTTTTAGAGGGCAGCCCTTATTTAGGAAAGTATGTATCTTCTGGTTGCCTTTTCCTCTCCATCCACTCTGTAGAAAAGGCACAGAAAGTGTAGTTCCCTTATCTCAGGAATACATCCTACTCACTTACTTCTGAGATCTTGCTCATTGCACAGGGGAAGGCGTTTTCCTCTTTTAGCCTAAGAGGCTTTAACTTGTGTGTTTAAGATATGTAAGCAAGGGCGTCTGGATCTCAGCACTGTTAACATTTTGGGTTAGATAACTTTCTGTTTGGAGGGCTCCCCTGTGACTTATAGGAGATTTAGTCACATTCTAGGACTCTTATCTACCCCATGCCAGTAGCAGCCTCTTTTCCCTTTGGTTATGACAATCAATAATAGCTCCAGTCATTTCCAAATAGGCTGTAGAGAGCAAAATCAACCTGGTTCCCCAGTTGAGGACAACTGCTCTAAGCTCCATGATGATGTGTTACAAGGGGCAGGGATGTCTTTACTTGGGGACAGAGAGATTGACCTTCACTAGTCTGACCACTGGAATTGGAAACTGAGGACTCTTATCTCCAGAGTTTCCAATAAGAGGATTAGAACGCCAAGATGATTGGATTGCATTCCTAATGAGCTGCCAACATCTGTTCGTGGCAATTGAGGACAGCTGTGATGATGCTGTGGCTGACCCTCCATGGCTTTCCTCTGCCCCTTCAGGTATTTGAATTGTCCACAACCAGCCTGTCGCATCAACCATCTGCAGGAAGATGCTGGCTACATCAGTGCATTTTGTGAGAGTCATATCATTTGAGACTGTGTCCTAGATTTGACACTGGCTTATTGGTTGAGACACATGTGGTGTTTATTCCTTGGAAGGAGGGCAGGAAAAAAAATTGTGTATAGTATTAAAAACACAAACTAGTAGCAACAACAGCAACGCAAACAACTCAGCTATATTCACCCCACAGGTGCTATGTCCTGTTACAAGAGCTGCATATTACTTAACTTATTTCTTACAACAACTTTGTAATGTAGGTGCTGTACTATTCATCTGTAACAGTTTAGGCATAGATAGTAAGAGCTGGAATTAGGGTTTACACCCAAGCAGTTGATTCTAGACCTTCCATCATTTCAATAGGGACTCAGTTTTCTAAATTCTATCTTAATTTCATTAAATTGTGTGTGTGTGTGTGTATTTGCTCATAACTAAAACAACATGAAAGGCAGAAAGCAGACATATCAAAATACATCATGCTTCTCTGAGAGAAAGCATTAGGAGTGATTTTGGGGAGAGGACCTCTTTAAATTTTTATATATTTTCTAAGTTTTTATATTATTTACTATTTTCATTGGAAGTTCTTGAAATATGTGTGTTGGGGTGGGGTGCTAGGAAGAGGAGCAGTGACCTAAAGGAATATTTGAGAAGCCAGATCCACCCTGTTTCTGCAGAGTGTGTCCTGGGAACGGAGGTGACAAGCCCACCACCTGGGGGCTGATGTCCCTCATGGATGTGCCAGTAGCTGCCTTCTAGAATTCACACTGATTGATATCATGCCCTTCCCTAGAGCATTGCAGATTTTTGGCGAAACTCTGAAATTTCTCTGAATCAACTTAAAAAACAAAACAAAACAAAACAAAAAAACAACTCACTTGCAGTTGCAAGGCCATTTTCTCTGAGGGAAGCCCCTGGCAGTCTGTGCTGAGTTGCTTACTGCTCCTGACGGCACTCTACCCAAGGGAAGCTGAACGGACGGCTGTTGGCAGACTTTGCTGGGAGGACAGCAAAGACCTGCCCTTGGGCAGGGCTTGTTAAGGCAGTGTGGTGATTTCCTAGCACGGGCCAAGAAATCCCCATGTCACCAGGAGGCTTTCTCTATGATGCCTCTCTTGCTCTCCCAAGGCAGCTTGCTTTGGGAGTTTGGACTAGAGTGTGGGACCGCTCAGAAAACAACCACACAAATCACTCTTTGCAGGTTGTTATCCTGGAGAAAAGCTGCCAGCAGGTGAGAATAGCATTCTAGTTTGAGGTCTGTTTGGAACCTTTCCACTATTTTTCCTTTTTCCTAGAAGACTTCCAGTGTGTGGGGTTGATGAGTAACAGTTCCAAAGTTGGCTTTGCACAGAGTGGAAATTTGAAGGGTAGATGGGTCCTGCATAGCCTCATCCTTTTAGAGGTGGCAGAATCTTCTGGTAAGCAGTCATTTGGCTTGGACTTGTGTCTTGGCCTTGTGGTGTCAGTGTGGAGATGGAAGACTTCTCTTCCCCTTGCCCATGGCCATCTCAGCTCCTTCAAAGGGATAGAACGGGAGCAACGTATGGTTTAACCTTTCCTGAATGAAAGGCAGGAGTGACCAGAGAAGTAGGAAACTGCTGGGAAGCAGTAATATTTCTCAAGACACATTATCTCCATTAACATAAACCCCGGAAGACTCCCAGTGGCTCCAGGTATATGTATCAACATCGTGCCTTTAAACTCAACCTATTTTGTCCCTTACTCTTTCTGGCTAATTAGAACCACTGGGGCTTCAAGCCTTATTCTTGGTAATTTCCTTGGATTTCTCAGGTTAGTTCCTGCCCTTGATCTTTCTGAATTTGCCCCACACAGAGCTCTAGGCATGTATACATTCAAGGCTCTATTTTCCCTTTCTGATCTCATTCGAAGCCTTGGGCTTAGACACATTTAGCTTCTCTGTTTTGAACACTGAGTTTTCCCTAGGATGCTGATGCTGGTAATGTAATTGCTCTACTGGGACATAAACATGAACCAACTTTTTTTTTTTAATAAACCTTCAATTATGCTATGACATAAATCTTTTTTTTTTCTTCTGATATTCTGAGGACACAACCTATAATTTCCTGCATAATTTTAGATGTTAAAATTGACTTCTGTTTAAGTTTTAGATTTTAATATGATTTAGGTCTTATCTCCAGCACCTTTCTGGTCCTTACCTTGTGCAGGTTTGAGCCATCTCTTGAGGTCCATGGCTCTCTGGTCTGTTCTTACACCTTTCTCATCCCAGTACTTTGATGGGATTGAGTGTGGGTGGGAAGAGTCTTCATAAAGATTCCAGCTCTTCCTTCTCTCTATGTGGGTTTCACTTTGCTTGGGCAGGAGATCTTCAGTGGTCTGGGGTAGATGGTACAGGCATATTCATCTCTTGGTAACTAACTGCATATCATGAAGGGGTGGTGAGCCTGGTCATCTTGAGACCCAGTGGAGGTCCACCTCCACCTGGTGACTTTTATGGCTAATAAATTCAGTGAGCATCTAGCTTCAACTAGATTCCTCCTTTTCTTCTTGGGCAGTCAGTTCCACAGTTCTTTATTGCCCTGATAAAATGGGCCTCCCTGGTAAGCTTCACACATTAAGTAGACACTAGCCACAGTGTTTAAGAATGTCACTTATTATCAAAGGCAAAGGTCAACTTCTCTCAATAATTGTCTATGATAGTTGAAGAAGACTGGATCTTTGGCTCTGAAAGCTCTATCCAGGGAGTGGTATCCTGGTGCCTCTGTCTAGCATGAAGTCATTACTTTGCGGGTTCTCCTGAAGTCCCTCATTCTTTCCTTAGAGATGGAGATATCTCATCACAGACACTGTATGTCCTGAGGAAGCCATTACAATGATTATTAAGCTCCCTTCAATACGCTCCCTCCAGTGCTGTAGTTTACGGGCTGAAAGGGAATGAGATTTATGATGGTGGATGGTAGTGGAAGGTGGGAGAGTAGCTTAGGTGTAGTGATCTCTGAGTGAGGTATGTGGCCCTTGTTTAGAATGTGGGATTTGTGGAGCCTCTTTGTTTACAGACTTGAGTTTTAATTGGCAATTTTGAAGACACATAAAAATTGAACACAAGTTTAGTTCAAAACTTC